>PVJX010027540.1:0-24758 GCA_004027295.1 Dolichotis patagonum | reverse complement strand
ATACTGTATATACTGTATATACTGTATATACTGTATATACTGTATATACTGTATATACTGTATATACTGTATATACTGTATATACTGTATATACTGTATATACTATATATACTATATATACTATATATACTATATATACTATATATACTATATATACTATATATATTATAATCTCACAGAATAAAGAGCATTTTGAAATACAAAGTGCATCCAAAGAACTGTTATTCCTTACCAACCATGGTTGTTTGATAGCTGAATTCCTGAAGAATGTTAACAGGCAAAAATTACATGGTTGTACAGGGAAGACTTTATATCAAAAGTCACATGTAGTATTTGAGCATGACTATCATAACATCATCTTTAAAACACATTTAAATGTCCATTTTAGGACAGAATAGAAGACATGTAACATTTAGGACATGTAACATACATCTCACAAGTCTTTTTTTTCCCTTGCAGGTAGTTTCATGTTGGTTTTACATGTATCACTTATTACATGTATCTGGAACACAAGAGAAAGGCAGATACCTGAATCTAAAAGTAAAGATTTATCAATATAAACAATCTTAGTTTTACATTTTAGAAGACTTGCACATCTGGAAGGTATGAATACATTTAATACACTATGACATTAATAATAATGAATTGTTACAGCTAAATAGAGAGTTTGGTTCTCAATTCAGTTTTGAATTGAGAGCATTTTAAAATGAGAAAACCTTATGTCTTAATTAAAGAAAACATAACTTTTGATGATCACCAATGTAAATGTATCACAATAATATATTTAACAACATTTATTGCAATGTGTCCCATATGGTTATATGAACCAGTTGGTTCCCCTTAACAAACAAAACCTGGAATAAGATTTTATAGGCAGAACTGTAACTCAGACAAAGGACTTATATCTAGAATAAATAAAGAATTTAAAAAAATCAGGCCTACAAAATTCAAGGGCACAATCTAAAAATGGTCATCTGAAATGAATACACACTTCTCAGATGAAGAAATACAAATGGCAAATAAATATATGAAAAAATGTTCAACATCAATGGTCATTCAGGAAATGAAAATTAAAACAACACTGAGATATCATCTCACCCCAGAGAGAATGGCCAAAATCAAGAAATCAACCAAACACAAAAGCTGGAGGGCCTGTGGGAAAAAAGAAACATGTCTGCACTGTTGCTGGGAGTGTAGGTTGGTGCAACCATTGTAGAAATCAGAATGGAGATTCTTCAAAAAGCTAAGATTAGAGATTCTATTTGATCCAGTTGTCCCACTTCTGATCATTTTCCCAGAAGAATTGAAAACATCATACCACAGTGATATATGTTTATAGCAGCATAATTTATAACAGCCAAATCTTGGAAACAATCCAAGTACTCATCTATTGAGGAATGGATTAAAAAGATGTGCTATTTTTATACCATGGCGTACTACTTAGGTAAAAAGAAAGATTGCATTGAGGTTTTTATAAGTAAATGGATGTGACTTGAGAGTATACTCATAAGTGAAATAAATCAAACTCACATGTGTATATACTGTATTGTCGCCTTAGTGTAAGAAAGTGAAAAAGTATGTATGATCCAAAATCTACAATGAATACTGTGTAAGGATAAGAAGCTGCTCAAAGAGGAAAAGTAATTCAGGTAGGGGAAAGAAGGAAAGAAGGAAGGGAAAAGGAAAAAAAATATATATATGATAGCTAAAATGATTATACTACTGATTGTATTATCTATTGGAAAAGAACAATTAATACTCATGATTAGATCAATTTTAGATGTCTATATCTGTTATTCTAAGCAATCCTTTTGAAGGCAACAATATGCAATATTACAACCACTGTCAAGTTCCTATCATCTTGTTTTTTAAACCTATATTGTTATTGTACTGAGTTTGTTGTTGTTTGTCTCTTTTGCTTTTTGTTTTTTTCTGTCTTTTTTTCTCTGAAATTAAAAAAAAGATTTTTCAGACAGTTGTCCCTTTATTCACCAAAAGTAGTCCTGTCCAACAGCTTCCCCACCATAAAAGATCCTATTTAACTATCAACAATTTTTTATGACCTTTGAGAACCAGATAACATATCACATGTAATTTTTAATCAATGAAACAATCTCAAATTATTGTACACAGACAACAATGTGCATTACATTTAAAGAAAAACAGTCTTGATCTTAACTGATTCTTGATCAAATGGCAACCTGGATGGAAGTATATCCTTAGTTGTAATAACATTTATAAGCCAGCCTAAATTATAAACAAATGTTTTAAAAATCCAAAAAGATAAAAGAAAAAAAGGAAAAATTTTTGACCTCAAATAAAACAGTTATAAGGATGATAATTAGTTACAAATTTGAAAGACAGAGAAAAACACACATAGGACAGGTTATTTATCAAACTAGAGTGCATTTAGATATATTTGGCCACAGTGAGTTGTAATAATTATTTTTTAGTTTTTAAATTTTTTTCATAACCATTGTAACTGTATTTGATGTCTTTTTAAAAGAAAGTTCTAGGGTTCCAGACTCAGGTATGCCTCTGTGCTGGGTACAGGTCTGCAAATCATAGGGAACCTCACTTGAGTTACCCATTCACCAACAACAAACTCTGTGACAAAAGATGGAACAAAACAGGACTTATTCCTCCTGCAATGTGTTGATTTCAGTGACAGCTGAGGACAATGTGGAACACAATGGAACTTTTCCTTGAACCTGGGCAGTGAGGAGAGGTACTTGTCATGACCAGCACCTGTGGCTTCCCTGACCGCTTCCATCCAGTCTCTGAAGGCAGAAAATCATTTTCTCTGCAGATACTTGATAACAGTTCCAAAAACAAAAACATACTTCCAAGGCACTTTGCTTTGATATTCTGGAGCTAATTCAGCTGACAGATGAGTTGATTGATGCGTTCACCCCAATACCCCGGGGAGCCCATCTCCTTGAGGAAGCCCACTCTGTTGTTCTTGGTAGCATGCAGGACCACAGAGGGGGAAAGGGCTCAAGAAGTGGGTGATCTCCTGGAAGTGCACTCCTGGGAAGGCAATTTTGTGACTGAGGTCTTTCAGGGAAATTTTTCCAAACTTGCCCAGGTGCTTCTCTATCACAGTCCATCAGACAGGTTTTATTCTTGACCTTGGCCAGTCCACATTTCAAAATGAGTTCTGTGACAGACTTCAGATTTAGAAATCCCCATCACATAAGGCTCTCTTATCCACAGCATTTTGAGGATTTGGGGTTGACTTTAACAAAAATATCATTGAAAATTTTTTTGGGTGAAGTCTTGCAATGGTCTTTTGTACTAGTAAACTCACCCCATTAATACTTTGGAGGTGGATGACAAATGCCAAGGAATGTTCATCAGGTGCTTCTCAAGTGCATGGTTTCACTTCTAGACATTTCATATGCAATGTGTCATGCTGCTATTGCCAGGAATCATGAAGGAAAGATTCTGGTCACTTAAATCTGATCTCTTTTACCTTGTCTCCTTCTTTGCCAGAAGTGCCTTCTTTGCCTGAGTAGCTTGGAGGGATTGTTAAGCCTTCCTGTTTTTCAGGAGATTTTCTGGAACCAAGGGGCTCATTTTTCTTTGCTTTTCCTTTGCCACTATAGACTTGTCAGAACTTTTTGTAGTTCAATTAATAGAGATATGTTGTACTAAGAATCAGAGGGAATGAAACATTTTATACATGTGAAAGCAAAGGAAGTTTTTTAAATGCGCTCTAGGCTGATGGTTTGTCCGATTGGAATATCCAGCTGCACAGGTTACTGTTGGGAATAAAGCCATCTGTACCTTGGTACAAGGTCCCTGCTTTTCATGAGGTTGGCAGGGCCCCATGAGAAGTGTGAACAGCTCAGGAAGTTGACACACAAAGTGACTGGGACTTCTCCTGAGATAATATACTTCCCCTTTTGTTCCCCATGAGCCACCAAGGTATGAGGCTTTACTGAAGACTGAGTATTCTTGCTGTTCTGGATCTTACCCTCCCCTTAAATTCTCTGTAAACAACCTCCCATGCTGATTGTATAAATAAACACACTGTAGTCTTTGGGCATTCATTTCTCCCATCAGGAGAGGGGCTCCACCCTACCTCAGCTTTCTGTATATTGACTCTTATCTTCTTTTCTTCATCCTCTACCATTCTAGCTCCAGTATTTCAAGAGTGCACTGGATATGGCAGGATACTCATTGTTGTTTTGATAGTTATAATTGTTGGATTGTCACAGCTGATGGAAAAACTGCTGTTTTGTTATGCACATGTAGGTCCAACAAACTCCAAGCAGTGAGCAGGGATGAGAATCCACCACTGGGCCCTTATCCCATGAGCCCTGGTGGAATCCCAGTGTACTAGGCAAACTTGGAAATGCACTCCCAGGAGGTAAGACCACGCCCTGTGTCTGAAACCACCCCAAGAGAAACCTTGGACTATAGTGGATTATCTGTGATAGATTGAAGGCAGATTAAGTGATTGCTTCACCAGAACAGAAGATTTCAACTGGCTCCAGTCAGTGGGGTGAGTATGCCCCTAAAAGAGAGGTGTACAGTGGGTAAATAGGGCCAGTAGTAAATCTTCCTCAAATTAATTGTAAGACCTTGGTGAGTCTGACAAGAGTGAGGGTGACCCCTTCCTACACACAGAAAACATTAGGCAGAGTAAGGAGTGTGCGGAGAAGGACTCCCCCAACTTGAAGAAAATCAAAAGGGCTTATGAGACACACAGGCACACAATAGGGACACAGTAGGGCCTCAGCCAACACAAACACTATAGTCAGGGAGATTTGATGACCTGGAATAACCTGAAGATAAAGTACTAGCAGGAACTAAAAGTTGAGCTACATCAATACTGCTAGGCTTGTCAACCCAGGAAGAATATAGGACTCATAAAACAGTCCTACAGCAGGAAGTCAGGTGACTGGCCCACCTATTCATTGTGGGACCCAGCAATTGGACAAACATCAACCTTACAGTAGGACACGAAGATACACACTACCAACAGTTGATACTGGAGGGTCTGAAGGACCAAACACTAACTCAAAAGGGGAAAATGACAAAATGAAAAAGCAAAATACAATCTCAAACATCTAGTCCACCAGAAGCAAGTGCAGGAGACATTGAAATAGAGGACTCCAAAAGTAACACACCAGAAATCTCTGAAAAGATAGCGAATGAAATTAAAAAAAAAAAACTCCATGAGGCCATAGAGGAAATCAAATTAGAAGTATTCTCTCCCATGTAAAGATAGAAGTCACAACCTTAGTAAAGGAGTTGCTGAGCTCAGCTAAAGAAGAAATAGAGAAAAATATACAGGAGCATAGGAAACTGATTGAAACCTTGAATGAACAATATAGAAAAAAAACAGAATTCATGAAGCAAACTGAAAGAGACATCCAAGAAACAAAAAAATTCTATTCAAAGCATGCAAAACCATTTAAGTGAAGCTGAAGAGAGGATTTCAGACCTTGAGGACAGGATTGCAATTAGTGATCATGAAAGGATATAACTTTTAAAAATAACAAAGCAGTATGAAATCACAATCCAGAAGCTTCAAGATGATGCCAAGAGCAACAATATAAAATTAATAGGCATTAGTGAAGGTGCTGGAGTCAATACAAATGACATTATCTAAAATATTCACAGAAATAATAGGAGAAAATTTCCTGAACAAGGGAAAAAATCTGATATGCAGATGTGAGGTATATAGAATGCCAAATAGTCACAGCCAACATAAATCTGTACCCAGACACATAATAATTAAGATCTCAGACATACAACATAAAAACAGAATACTAAAAGCTGTTAGAGAAAAGACACAAGTCACCTATTGAGGAAAGCCCATTAGAATCACAGCAGACTTTTCAGCACAAACCCGCAAGTCAAGATGTGATTGGAATGAGATATTTCAAACCCTGAAAGAAAACAACTTCCAACCCAGATTGATGTACCCAGCAAAACTTTAATTCAAATTTAATGGAGAAGCAAGATACTTCCATGACAAAGAACAACTGAAGAAATTCACATCTACCAAACTAACCCTAGAAAGAGTGCTGAAAGACATACTAGACAGAGATAAAAATGACCACATTCCCAGAACAACAGAAAGAAACCACCAAGTAGGACAAATAATTAAATAAGGAGGAAGAGCAGAAAGCAAACAATTGGAACATAGCATGGCAAAGTTAAGCCAGTACATATCAGTGATATCCATAAATGTAAATAGCCTCAAATCAACTATCAAAAGAAATAGATTGGCAGAATGGATCAAGAAACAGGATCCCACAACGTGCTGTATACAAGAAACACACCTGACCCAAGAGGAAACTCACAGATTAAAAGTCAAAAGATGGAAAACAGTATTCCATGCAAAAGGAATCCAGAAAAAAGCAGGTGTAACTATTCTATTTGGAGACAATGTGTTCTTCAAACCTAAAATGATTAAAAGAGACAAAGAAGGTCACTACATACTCGTACGTGGAAAAACTCAAGATGAAGAACTAACAATTATAAATATATATGCTCCAAACACAGGAGCAACCAACTATATAAGACAGATACTAAGGGACATGAAAAACCAAATACATAAGAACACAATTATTGCAGGGGAACTTAACAGCCCATTGTCACAAAGAGATAGATCAACTAGACAAAAAGTCAGCAAACAAGTAATAGAACTGAATCATACCTGTGAACACTTGGACTTAGTAGATGTTTACAGAGTGTTCCACTCAACCACAACAGAATACACATTCTTCTCAGCTGCGCATGGGACATTCTTCACAATAGACCATATATTACCCCATAAAATATTTTTAAGTAAATATAAGGTTATTGAAATTATCCTATGCATAATATATGACCATAGTGCACTGAAATTGGAAATTAATGACAAAAGAAATTGCAAAACCTGCATGCATACTTGGAAATTAAACAACAACCTTTGAGCAACCAGTGGGCTACAGATGAAATTAAAGAAGAAATAAAGCAATACTTACAATTCAATGAAAATGCAGAAACAACATATTGCCATCTGTGGGATGCAGTGAAAGTGGTCTTAACAGGGAAAAATATAGCAATAAATTGTCATATCAAGAAAACAGAATGAGCACAAATAAACAACTTAATGCTTCATCTCAAGCTTCTAGAAAAAGAAGAGCAAGTTAAACCCAAAGCTCATAGAAGAGAGGAAATAGTAAAGATTAGAGCAGAAATCAATGCAATTGAAACTAAAAAAAATACAAGGAATTAATAAATCAAAAATCTGTTTTTTTGAGAAAATAAACAAAATTGATAAACCTCTAGCTAACCTTATAAAGAAAAAGAAACAAAAAGTCCAAGTTCATACAAAAAGACCTGAACAGGGGAAATTACTACAGATCCCATGGAAATGCAAAAGATCATGAATACCTACTTTGAAAATCTCTACTCACATAGAATGGAAAACACAGAAGAAACAGACAGATTTCTAGAAACATATGAACTACCAAAGCTCAACCAAGAAGATATAACAATTTTGAATAACCCAGTATCAGCTATTGAAATTGAAAATGTAATAAAAAACTTACCATCAAAGAAAAGCTAAGGTCCTGATAGATTGAGGCCTGAATTCCACAAGAAAAGAAAAAATTGATGGCAATACTCCTTAAACTCTTCAATGATATTAAAAAGAAAGCTATCCTCCCTAAATCATTCCTGGAGGCAAACATTACTCTCATACTCAAACCAGAGAAAGACCCAACCAAAAAAGAGAACCATAGGCCAATCTCACTAATGTGATGCAAAGATTTTCAACAAAATACTGGCAAATAGAATGCAGAAAAACATTAAGAAGATTATACATCATGACCAAATAGGGTTCATCCCAGGAATGCAGGGATGGTTTAACACATGCAGTTAGTAAGTGTAATATACTACATCAACAGAGCCAAAAAGGAAAACACATGGTTATCTCAATAAATGCAGAAAAAGCTTTCAATAAGGCCTAACACATATTCATGATAAAAACCCTTCAGAAACTCAGAATACATGGGGTCTACCTCAACCTTATAAAGGCCATCTGTGACAAACCAATAGCCAATATTATACTAAATGGAAAAAAATTGAAAGCTTTCACTTTAAAATCAGGAACAAAACAAGGATGTCTACTATCACCACTCCTTTTCAATATCATTCTGGAAACATTAGCCAGGGCAATCAGACAAGAGAGAGAAATAAAACAAATAAAGATAGGAAAGGAATAATTTAAATTAACACTTTTTGCAAATGACATGTATCTCTATGTAGAAGACCCAAAACACTCCATTAAAAGACTACCAGAGGTAATAAACAAATTCAGTAGTGTAGCAGGATACAAAGTCAATGCTCAAAAATCAATAGCATTCCTGAACACAAACAAGAAACTCACTGAGAGAGATATAATGGAAATATCACCATTCACAATAACATCTAAAAAAATGAAATACTTAGGAATCAACCTAAGAAAGTAAAAGACATATATGCTGAAAATTATACTATGCTAAAAAAGGAGATTGAAGAGGATATTAGAAAATGGAAAGACATCCGCTGTTCATGGATAGGAAGAACAAACATTGTGAAAATGGCCATACTCCCAAAACTGTTATACAGATTTAATGCAATCCCAATCAAAATATCATTGACATACCTCACAGATCTAGAGAAAACACTCCTAAAATTCATTTGGAACCAGAAGAAACCTAGAATAGCAAAGGCAACTCTGGGCAATAAAGGCAAGGCAGGGGGCATTTCAATTGTAATTTGAAACTACTACAAAGCCACAGTGATAAAATCTGCATGGTATTGGCAAATAAATTGACCTGACAATCAATGGAACAGACTAGAAGATGCAAGTATAAGTACAAAGACACTTAACAACCTGATCTTTGACAAAGAGGATAAACATGTTCACTGGAAGAAGGATAGCCTCTTTAATGCATGGTGCTGGAAAAATTGGCTCTACATGCAGAAGACTGAACATAGATCCATGCCTATTATCATGCACAAAACTAAAGTTTAAGTGGATCAAAGACCTAAACTTTAAAACAGAAACACTAAATCTACTGGAAGATAAGGTAGGTAGAAATCTTGGAGACATAGGGGTAGGAAGAGAATTCATGAACAAAATGCAAACTGCATGGCAAACACTTCAGAGAATCAACAACTGGGATCTCATATTACTGAAAAGTTTCTACATTTCAAAAGAAATCACTAACAGAGTGAAAAGAAAACCCACCAAATGGGAAAGAATTTTAGCCAGCAGCCCCTCAGACAAAGGACATATATCAAGAACATATAAAGAATAGAAAAACATCAAGCCCCCTCATATTCAAAGACCCTCTTGAAAAATGGGCACCTAAGATGAACACACAGTTCTCATATGAAGATATACAAATGGCAAATAAATACATGAAGAAATGTTCACCATCACTGGTCATTTGAGATATGAAAATTAAAACAACTCTGAGATATCATCTCACTCTGGAAAGCAAAGCTGCTGTCAAGAAACCAACTGATAACAAATGTTGTCGAGGCTGTGGGCAAAAAGGAACACTGCTCCACTGTTGGTGGGAGTGTAGACTGGTGCAACCACTATGGAAATCAGTATGTTGAATTCTCAGAAGATTAGGATTGGAAGCTCCATTCAACCCAGGTATTCCCCTCCTGGGTATTTTCCCAAAAAACCTGAAAAGTTCATATCACAATGATATATGTGCATCCATGTTCATAGCAGCTCAATTTGTAATACCTAAATCTTGAAAACAACCAAGATGCCCATCAACCACAGAGTGGATGAAAATGATGTGATATTTTTATGCAATGGAATATTACTCAGCCATGAAGATGGATGATCTTGAGGCCTTCATAGGGAAGTGGAGACAACTTGAGACTATCCTCGTTAGTGAAATAAATAAGAATCATATTTATTAATATCACATTGTGTCTCTAGTGTAAAAAGTAATAAGAATTATAGCAGTAATAAAACCCAAAATGTATAATTGCTACCATAAAAAATAGAGGAAAAGAAAGTGCTCTAAATGATATAACTGCATGTATGTTTAAATGTGTAAGATAGATGACTATATTACTGTGTTTGTTAGATCGTTGAGCAAAACTATTAACAATCTCACTGTTTGAATATCTACTTTGTACGCTTTAATTTTGTAACTTCAAGATGATGTATTTAATTTATCAAGTAGTGATTTCTTACATTTTTTTGTTCTTTTCTTTTCCTTTGGAATTCTGTACAGTTGTTACCATTTTTTTCTGTTTTGTTGTTTTTTTTCTCTTTAAATAAAAAAAGATAGGCATATGTAACTGTTCCCTCTAATGTGACAGATTGTTAAAGATAATTTAACTGCTTCTAGGGGAGTGCGCAGCCAGGTAGGGGTGTAGAAAGAGGTTATCTTTGAGTTTAGTGGCTGACCTCTAAAATGTTTTAGAGAGAAATTGTAATGAGGAAGCCCTCTGGGTATTAGGGATATGCCTATTGTTTAATACTCATTTCTGTTTAAAATTGTTATTAAATTCATAAGTTTCCCTAGAAATATTTTCATTCTCTCAGTGAACCTATCTATGTTATAAAAATCTGTCAGCCTGCCCTGTGCTATAAAAGCCAGTCAGCATCATTCTTGAGGGGAGAGAGGAGTTAACCTCCAGATCTGCCTAAGGACTAAAAGGTAGATAAATTTGGACCAAAATTTATATATCTACTTTTCTAGAACTTCAGGTTTAAATCTAGACCAGGTTTCAGAAAATGTTCCAGAGATAAGTGAAGATCAGTTTCACTTTGGAAGGGACCCAGGGAGGAGAAACTTACCAAGTTTCAGGAAACTTGGTCCTGAAATTCAGCAGCCACAGAGGAGAGAACTGCCTTCAATACAACATTTAGGTTTGTGCTAGACATCTCCAGAATTGAGACATAAGATCTGAACACTATCAAAACATTCCTATTAAATCCACTAGGCACATGAGAATTCTGTGATTTCTGGCCACATTGGGTGCCAGTTTTTGGAGACCTGTGCAGTGAGCCCCAGTCTCCTGTCAGGTATTATGGTGCATGGTGGAAAGAAAGAGTAAGGGAAAAAATGGAAGTACAGTTGGGATCTGCAATGATTAGTTGTTCACAAGGAAGAGAAAGCCTGGACTTTTTCAAATACAAATATTTTAATAGATGATCTACATAAAGATCCTATTTCACCAAATTAGCATTTGTCAAATATTTAGTGAAAGTGAAATGATTTCTTTGTTGTAGATGTTTTTTGAGCTATTGCTTGAATAATCAAATAAGAAGCAGTCAGTGTATTCCTAAACTTATTTGACCAGAGAAGCTCCATTTTGTAGAATTTACTGTGGGAAAAATCTGTGAAGCAAATCTGTGAGGTAATATTATGTCAGTAAGGATAAGAAGTGGGAAGGATTTAGATGTCTGAGAACACTTGTAATTTGTATAATATAAAATACAGTGTGTGCAATATGTATTAGTGTACTACATACTGTTGTTGTCTCCCCCCATAAGGAGTTCAGCTATATTTTTGGTACATATTTCTACCCAAGGAGTGATATCTGTTTTCTCTTTTTTATTGTTTGCAGTTTCCTGTATAATGCTCTATACCTAATTTGTGCTTTGTTAAACACTTTCTAGTTGTCCTTGTGATTATAATATAAGAGTTTGGGTTCTGGTGACTCAAGGGCAATGCATTTATGGACTCAAGGCAAAAGTATGTATGTAGTAGGTGGAAAAATCACTTCACAGGCTGGGCATGGTGTTACAGGCCTGTAATCCCAGCATTTGTGTTGCTGAGATAGGAGGATCGCTGAGATCCAGGCCAGTCTGGGCTATATAGTGATCTCTGAACTACATAGTGAGACCTTGTCTCAAAAAAATCACTTCATAGGGAAGAAATGCCACATATTAAAGTTTTCTTAATATCAACATAATTTTGACTCTGAGCTCACACCTTAGATATTTAGATAGTTTCCTTTCCCTTTCTGAGCCACACAAAAATCTCAAGATGTACAGGGTATATGGAAATTGCACAAAAGCCCTGGAATCACCAATTTATCATTACAATCCCTGACAGCATCATTTGGAAGCCTGGAATATCCAGATGGGCCCATATAATCACAAAAGTTTTAACAAGATGGGGGCAGAAGAGCCAGAGTTAGAGGAGGGATGTGACTAGAGACACAGAGGTCAGAGAGGACTGAAGGTATGATGCTGCTGGGCTTTAACATAAATCAAGAAGTCATGAATTAAGGGATGAAGGTGGGCATTAGAAATTGATAAAGGTAAAGAAATAGATTCTCTTCTGAAGTCTTCAAAATGAATGGGTTGGAGTTTTACAATGATGCTATACCCCTTTGCCATGTCTCTGAGGTATTGTCTGGAGGAGGCGTTACTGAATGGATCTAAAACGATGCTTTTCCATTTCCCACTATATCATTATACCTTCTCCCTCTCTGCTAGGAGTAATCCTAGCAGAGATTTCTATTGGTCTCAAAATTATGAATTCCTGGAATAGAAAAAGGAAAGTTTTGTTCAAATACATTGCACACATTAATAGCTCAATAAATTAATTCTACCAAAAGTATATACATAACAATAAATTGTGAGCAGTGAATTTTGATCCAGGACAGACTCTGAGATATTCTCAGCTGTTGCACTGATTATTTTTCTCATATTTTACTTTTCATTGGTACATATTTTCTTTATAAAATGATTATATTCATTAGGTGGAATTGGTATATGTATGTAATACATCTCATTTTTTTCTCTTTTCCCTCTCCTTTCTTTCATTTCTTGAGGTTCACTGATTTGTTTGTTTGGTTTCTTTCTCCTACCATCAGTGGACATGCATGTGTATATATGTGTACATGTAAAATTATTGCACACAAAAGATGTATACATAATATTACTCCACAGATCTTAATTTACAAAGGATATGGAGTTAGCATTTCCAAATTTAAAATTCTCTAAAAAAGGATAGTTAGACTTTTTGGTTGTTCTAAGAAGAGAGGGATGGAATAAATATATAATAAAAAGATATCTGGGGGTTACTCTAAGATAGTTTTAGTTTTCTTAGAAAAAATGATAGCTATATACATTATAGCTAATATGACAATAGAAAATTATGCTTATTTTGTAGTCTAAAGAGATCTTTGGTTCCTTGAAAGCCATTAATGATACAACCCTCTTTTTCTCTTGAAATAGACAATGTATATATTTTTTTCTTCTTTGGGATATGCCAATATGAGAAGCAGTTGAAAATGACTTGACTCAAATATTAAACTGAAAGGAACCATATTAATTTGCTGAATTCAATTGAACCCAAATATTAATCTTGAATTAAACAAAAATTTTCAGTTTTCTTAAAAAAATGGGAATCAATTTCATCTAGAACAAAGCCTGTACAATTTATCCCAAATCAATATATTGGATAGAAGCTGAAATGTTAGAATGTCCCCTTGAATGAAATCCAAGCCAATACTATTTTATTTTGGTTTGAATCCCTGATGAAAGTGGAACTGAATCTCAATAGGCTTGTTTTCTTCTCTGTCTTTTATCCTTTAGGAGCAATATGTGTAAGGATCTCTTGTTATTTTTTAGAAGCTTTGACAGCCATAATTTGTCATACCAAAAATGACATTTGGTGTTCCAAGTAACATTATCAAATAGAATTAGCAAATGGCTATTATGTAGATGCACACAGAGTATGACAAAGGGACAACTGGAAGCATACTAATTATTGGAGAAGTAGACAGAAGTGTTCAGAATACTAACACAAATATATATAATTCAGTATATGTAATGCTGAGAGAGAAGTACTTCACCACTTTACTTAAGAAAAAAATGCATTCAACTGTTAGTATTTACAAATGCATAAGGCCATATTTTTTGCACTACTTGAGTTGTAGTTGTACTTATTATTTCTCTAAATAAAAACAGGTAAAAGACCTCTAGGAGATGTGGTTTGAAATGGTGTCTGCCTAGGTCACCAGACTATCAGAGTATATTTCTGCAAAATGTTGGGCATTTTGTCTCAGTAACAAGAAAGCAAGACAAATTTGGGTGTCAGAGAAGTGGGCTGTTTCTTGTTACTACCTAACTACATACTTCAGAAGTCTTTGGAATGGTTTGCCAGAAGAGTTTGGAAAAGTCTGCAGATGCCATCTGAAGAAGCAATTTTAGAATGCTGTGGGCCAAACTTGATAGGAGGCTGTGTTCAAAGCTCAGAAGACCAGCGTTACAGTAATGTAGCCAGTAAAGATGAGACTCAAGAGGTGTAAGTTGAGAAAAAATATCCCACTGAAAGTTAAACTCCAAGCCATGTGTGTTATACTCTGGCAGAAAATGTTTCTGAATTTTGCTTATGTCAAGGATGCTGAGATTAAGGTGGAATAAATTCCAAAGTACTTGAATGTTCAAGAGGTGGCTATTGTTCGGAGTCTTTTAGCCAGTTCTATCTTGAGAATAATAAGCAAAGAGTACAGGTGAGTGATTTTAAGTTTTGAGTTTCACCACGAAGAAAGGTTCTATAAATTTTGAACCTTCAAATGTGGAAGTTGTTGAAAATATTCACATTAAAAAGAAGCCAGGTACTTTACAACAGGCCAAAAGGAAAATAGTTTGAAGAAATGTGAGAAACCAAAAAGGTTACATCTTTTACAGGCTTCAGAATCACTAAAGTGGAACATTTTGCTTTGAGAAGAGAGCTCAAAAATACCATGCTCCAGAACGGTGGCTGCCTGGGGAATTTGTTTCTCAAGACATGGTTTATAGAACTGAGCCATTCAGGCATTCAGAGGTCTCTGAAATCACATGCAAGATGCAAAACAGTTCAGCTATGGCTTCGGGTGGTGTCAGACCTTGGCATCATCCACATGGTTCTGGCTTTAGGCACATGCAGCATGCAAGAGTTGTGGGGTCTAGAGGCTTCTATTCAGATTTTGGAATATCTGGGAGACCATCTAGTTCTCCCCTGAGAAGGCAGTGTGTGGAGTTGTGAAGGTGAAGCTAAAAGTACAGTTGAGACCCCAGAATATTGGAAATACCAAGAATGTGGGACATCTGAGGAAAGCTGCAAAGAATGAGTCAAGTTGGTCAAAGAGAAAGTCCATGAGGGCTACAACCATTGGTAACACCATAGTGTGTAAGAGGCAAGGTCACCTAGCCTTTTATAGTTCATGACTTGCCAGAGATTTTGCACCAAGTTTGAATTATGGAATTTATCATTTTCCCTGTTGGGTTTTGGTCTTGCTTTGGCCCAATCAACTTTTTATTCCCCTATTTCTACTCTTTTGAAATGTGAATATTTATCCTGTGCTATTGTATGTTGGAAGTGTTTAACCTTCTTTTCATTTATACAGGGGTTTGTAGCTAAAAGTATTCCTTAAGTCTCAGAGCAGATTTTGGACTTGCACTTTTCAGCAATGCTAGAAATTGCACCTCGTAGAGATAGAAATTGGACAGTTCTTAGAGATTGATTAAATGCATTTTTCACAGAGATGCCAATGAGGTTTTTGGGATCCAGGGTATAATGTAATGTTTTATATCTAGATGCCCCTCTTTAAAAAACCCATGTGTTCATAGGTGGGGTTTTGAGGGGATGATTGGACCATGGGGGTGTGATTTTCATCATTAGATTAGTCTACTGATGAATTTATAGCTAAGCGTGGTACTGGGAAATTGAGCCTGGTGAGAGGGGGTGGGTCACTTGTAACTTGGCCTGGAACAATCAGTCTCCCTTCTTCTCATGACTGATCTCTGCTTCCTTTCATCATGCTATGAATTCTCGCTCCTTTCTCATGCTACCCTGCCTTGAAGACAGCTGACTCTAAAATAGACTCAGCTCTCTACAAACATTTAGCCAAAATAAACCTCTGTTCCTTTAAATTGTAGGTGTCTGATATTTTGTCCTAGTAATGAGGAAAAAAAACTGAGATTATCTTTTTTTGGTATATTATACCATCTATTAAATTGAAAAGCCTCCCAAAATGGGATTGTGCATAATGGTAATCCTAGCCCTCTAGGAGGCTGAGTCAGAAGGATTGAAATTTTAAACCTAGTTTGGGCAATTTATTTACTTAGCAGGAATTTGTCTCAAGATATGTTTTTTAAAAAAGAAAAGAGTGGGGATCTAGCTTCAGTACCCCAGTATCAAACCCCAAAGTATAAGTAACCTCCCTGAATAATGAAAAGCAGAAGCGATACCAAAACTCAACAAAAGAAAACAAAAAACCCAAACCCACCAAAACAGTGTCCCCCCAGCTAACTAATCAACAAAACACTTACAAGAAGCCCAATTCAAATATGCATTATAATAATTTAAGTTATTGTTTTTACAGTTCATAGAATTGTCAGTTAGAAAAGTTTCTGTTAGTCTGTTTCCTTTTAGTGATTCTATCCATTAATACAATTGGCCCTTTTGACCTTGTTTTCACCTCTCTCTTTTTACTCTTGAACTTTTACTGTCAAGTATTTCTTTTTGTCAGTCTCGCTGTTTGTCATGACTTTATTCTTAAACACTCTTTCTCAGCATCAGTTCACTACTATTCAATTAGCTTTTTTATAAAAAATAAATTTGTATCATCTGAATGGATTTATATTTTGTAAATGTTTCTAAAAGTACATTTTTATTTGTAACTCCGGATTGTCATGTTGCCCATGTAATTGTGTAGAGAAAGCATTAGGAATTTAGTCTAGTCACAGTTTTATAGCAAACAGTAATTATGAAACAGATTAAGTGACAATTAATTCAGTAAATTACCTATGTTCTTGTTGTTTTTGGAGGAATCACACAAGGGATTAATGGATATTTTTTGGCTAATGTGGATTTGTTACTTAAAATGTGAAGATGATAACAATATTCTCTTTGATACTGCTTTTCAACCTGCAAATTGCCTTTTTTGTAGATGAAATCATTTTGTCCTGACTGCAACACCAGAAACAAGGCAGAGAAAGAACAATTACTGCTAGACTTGAAGAGGATAATCACCTATCCCAAGGACATAGGCTTATAGTAATAGAGCACAACTGACTTCCACTTATTTTGACAATTAGTCTGTGTCTAACTCATCTCCTCTTGTTTTTTGGAAAGTATTTGTCTATTCATTTTTGTGGTTTACAAAAGTAATACATTTTCTCTGCTTTAATCTGATTGACCCTCTAGACTCAAACAGTTTTGTAAAGGTTTGAAAACAACACTGAGAGCAAATTTATTACATCTTTTGGATAAAAAAGTATTTCATTTAGAAACACAGAAAGCAACCTGATTCCCACTGAAATCTTAGCCAAAAAGTTTTCTTTATCTTCTGAGTGGATGAAATTTTATTTCCTTTATCTACAAAAAGTTATATTTGAAAAGTCTTAAAAACTTTTTAAGGATCAATCAGTATATAACTCTTTTACAGATTTAGGAAGAGTGAAGAAGAGAGGCATATTACAGACAGCCCTGACTTGAGCGGGAAGTGAAAACTGCTGTAGTCCTATGTCCATCACTGACCCCTAATACCCATATGAGCCTCGGTTTGTTAATCTGTTGTATGAGATAGTTGGACTAGTTACTGTAGGTTGCTCCAACAAACTGTACTTTTCCAATGTCTTAAACTTAAATTATTGATTTCTGATTATACTAGAATTTTAAGCCTTGCTGTACCTAGAAAATTCACTAAAGTTTTATAAAATAGAATAAAATTACATATTTTTCTATTCAAATGATGGGTATAATATCAGAGGAGTGTATGGCAAGGACTGCTATGTGTGCACTGAATTCATGTCCTCTATCTACTGGCATGTTAAGGTACTAGTGGGTAACTGAGTTCTGGACTCCAGAATGTGAGTAGAATGGGGGCACTTTCAAGTCTGATTAAAAACATACCAATACAACTGTGTGTTTTTCTTTCCCTTATGCCTTGCTTGAAAGATAAGGCATTTTTGGTCTCAGGTGACAATGAAGACACAAAAAGAAAAATGAATCTCTGCCTGGAAGGTCATCTATTGGAGAGCATTAGACTACTTGTGAGTGAGAAATAAGCTATCAGTGTACTGAGATTATCCTTTACTGCAGTGTGTATGAGAGAGAGACACTGTCTAAACATATACACAAAATCAAAATATGTATGATTGTGCTGTTGGTCAGGTGATGGGAAACAGGGAAGAGATTGGCTAGTTACTCTTAAGACTGAGGAACTCTGTTGTGCCATTTAAAACTATTTGATAAAAATATCACCTGTTATCACCTGGAAGACAAATGTACCCAAGATCTTGTAGCTGTTGCAGAAATGAGTCACTGTGGCTATGTTGACTACCACTAACTTTTAAAAAAGTACAATAAACAAGTAAATCAAGAATTGGTCAGTTTTCAAGCAGAGAATCAAGGGAGAAGTTCTAAATTTCAAGTGTCTTGCTGCTTGGAAAAGTCAACTGTGTCTGAACTCTGAATAATAAAATTTAAGATTAAAAGAGCTAGATTGAGAAACACCAGTAAGGCTTCTCAGAAAAACCTAATAACTCAGATTAAGAATATTACTGTTCCAACCAGTTCTGTTCTTTCAGATAGCCTTAATGTTTCAATCAATGAATGGAGGGGAAGTTTAAAAGCTAAAGAACAAGTTTTGAGAACTATGTTTGAGAATAAATTTTGGACATTATACTTGCAATTGTAGTTGCCTGGAAGTGGCTTCTGGCCTGAAAACATTGGAAGTAATCTGTGCCAAAGGAAAGATAAAAATTTTTAAGTTTCAACTGTTTAGAAACTTTAAAGCAACCTCAACATGAAGTAGGCTATAAAAACTGCACAGTATACAAATGTCCATTTCATATATGGCCAATTGGTTAATGGACAAGAAAGAATCCTTGGAAAGTAGTATCTGTGGCCATGGAGACTAACGCACAAATGGGTACCTTACAGTGAGCAGTTTTCAGTATAAGTCAGGTTGGGAGCCTTCACAATGGTTATCAAGCAAGATTTTTTTCATTAACCAAGGACTACTGTATACCTTATATTCTTTCCTATTTTAAAAATGAGATTTTATTGTAATTATTGTATCCCTACTTCACCTTTGTGTATTGAATGATTGTGTAAGATTGGGCAGATAATATGATATTTACTTATTAAGTTCTACTCTATGTCTTGGTTGTCAGGCTACAAGGACCCTCCTTAGAACCTTAGAGAAAAGATGGCATCAAAGGGGGAATCTGTGAACAGTCAGTGACTGTAGACTTTCAAAGTGTCCTTTTAGTGGGGGTGAATGTGCTTTATGCATAAGAGAAAGTATAAAACATATACTTAATGAAAGAAGGTAGATCATGGGAGAATTGCTGTATGTTAACAATGTCATTATTTCTATTTCTTGGAAAATAGTTTTAGATTCTTTCTTTGTGTGGTCATGTGACTGAAGTGTAGTCAGTGACATGCAAAAACCAAGTTGTAGCTACATCTTTTGGGCATGGTCCATAAAACCTGATATAACACACACACACACACACACACACACACACATAATAATCTATGTTGTCCCTTTCTCTGTCAGTTGTTAAAAATGAAAGACTTGTAAGGTTTTCGGGTACGGGTAGCAAATGATAACCTTTGGGCCAAATAAAACTAACCAATTACTTTTGTCAATAAGCTTCCACTGGAACACAACCCTGCTCATTTCTTTCTTTCTTTTTATATACTTTATTTTTTATTAGTACATATTTGTCATATTGATTGTATTCATCATAAGGAATTTGTACCTGTGCACAGTACATGCTAATTTTCCTGTTTTACCATTTACATCCCCCTCCCTGAAGCCTTTATTTCCCTCATTTAAAACACTTTGATTCCATTTTTTCCTTCAACTTTCTTTTTAATCCTTTTCCATTCCTTCCCCCAATCCTGTGTTCCCTTTCCTATTGCAAATGCTTTCCCTACTTCACAGTATCTATCCCCCATTATGCTCTATATTTACTCATTGAGTTTCTCAAACTAGACAAGCAATGTGATATTTAAATATGTGTGTTCAATTTATTTCTCTTAAAAGTATGGTCTCATGGTGCCTTTATTTACTTAAAAATGTCTCAAGTCTGTCCTTGTTTATGGCACAGCTGTGCTCCATTGTATGTAAAAAACACATTTTCTTTATCTATTCATCCATTGATGGGTATCTGAAATGTTTGTAAGATTTATCTATCACATATTGTGCTGCTATAAACATGGGTGTGCATGTATCACTGTGATATGATGTTGTTAACTCTTTTGAAAAGATACTTAGATGAGGAACAACTAAGTCAAATGGAAAAGCTAGTTTTAGTTTTCAGAGTAATCTCTTGATCTCCTGTAAGTTGTACAAGCTTACACTGCTTCCAGCAGTGGAGAAGGGTTCGTTTTGCCAGCAGCTCCACCGGCATTTGTTATTGATTAATTTCTTGATGAGAGCCACTCTTTCAGGGGTGAGAAGGAATTGTTTTAATTTGCATTTCTTGAATGACCAATGATGTTGAGCATTTTTTCATGTTTACTTGCTGTTTGTACTGCATATTAGAAAAGTCTATGCATTTTAGTTACCCATTTTTGTACTTAGCTTTTAAATTTGGGGTGGATCCTATTTTTTTTGTGTTTGTTATATATTACTCCAGATATTAGTCTTTTGTCTGAGAAGAAATTTGCAAAAGTTTTTCCCACTTTGTGGGCTGTCTCCACTCTGCTGCTGGTTTCCTTTGTGGTATAAAAGCTTTTTATTGTGATACGCACTCAATTGTTGACTTTGTAATATTTCCTGTGTGACTGAAGTTTTGTGCATAAAGTCTTTGCCTACACTTATTCCTTACAGTGTTTTACCTACTCTATCATCCAGAAGATTAAATGTTTCTGTTTTAATACTTACATCTTTAATTCATTTCAATTTTAGTTCAGTGCATAATGAAAGATATGGATTTAGGTTTAATTTTCAGCATGTGGAAAATTACTTTTCCCAGCATCATTTACTAAAAGGATTTTCTTTCTTCTAGTGAAGTTGTTTGAGCCCTTTATCAAAGATAAGATAGCTGAGTGAATTTGGAGTCCTCTCTGAATCTTCTATTCTGTTCTAATGATCTTTGGGTCTGTTTTTTTTCACCAGTACTATGTTGCTTTTATCACTGTAGCTTTATAGTATAATTTAAAAT
Organism: Dolichotis patagonum; assembly: GCA_004027295.1. NCBI lineage: Eukaryota > Metazoa > Chordata > Mammalia > Rodentia > Caviidae > Dolichotis > Dolichotis patagonum. Next base: position 3,604 of record PVJX010027540.1, on the reverse strand, counting down.
TAAAGCTTGCAACACCCATGCCTTCCCCTATTGCCCAGAATTGTTTTTGCTATTGTAGATATCTTCCAGTTCCAAAAGAATTTGATTGCCTGCTCTAGTTCTGTGAGGTATGCTATCGATACTTTGATTGGGATCACATTAAATCTGAATGAAAGTATAGAAGCATGGCCTTTTTGACTATATTGGTTCGTCTATCCAAGAACAGGGGATATATTTCTTTTCTCTGATACTTATTTCAGAGTACTGTTGTTTTTAATGTATAGATGTTTCATTTCCTTTGTTAGATTGATTGCTAAATATTTCATTTTTCTCAATGCTGTTATAAAAGGTATGGTTCCCCAATTCTCCCTCAGTGAGTTTGTTACTTATGTAAAGAAATGCTATTGATTTTTAAGTGTTGATTTTGTATCCTGATTTGCTTCCAAGTTTGGTTTTCAATTCTAAGAGTCTTTTGGTGACATTTTTAGAGTCTTCTATGTAGAATATCATCTCGTGAGCAAATAATGAGTTAATTTCTTCCTTTTCTATTTATTCACTTTTATTTCTTCTGCTTGTCTAATTGCTTGAGCTAATGTTTCCAAAACTACATTGAATAAATATGTTGATAGTAGACATTGATATCTTGTTCCAGATTTTAAAGGGAAAGTTTTCAGTTTTTGTCCCTTTAGTATGTTGGTTTGTTATGGATGACTTTTTATCAGATTGAGACAAAGACTTTCTATTCTAATTTTCTATAGGGCTTTTTTTTCATGAATGTGTTTGAACTTTTTCAAGTACTTTTTCTGTATCTATTGAGATGATCAAGTAGCTTATTTATTATTTATTTATTTATTTACTTACTTATTTATTTTTTGTGACAGGGTCTTGCTCTGTAGTCCAGGCATGGCAATTCTCCTTCCTCAACCCATCCAAATGCTGGGATCACAGGTTTGCTCACTACACCTGGCTGATCAAACGATTTTTGTTCTTGGTTCTTTTAATGTGGTGTATTTTTGACTTGTAAATATTGAACCATCACTGCATTCCTAGGATGAATCCCACTTGGTCATGGCGTATAATCTTCCTGATGATTTCCTGCATTCTGTTTGCCAGTATCTTACCAAGGATTTTTACAACTATGTTCATTAGGGAGGTTGGCATATAGTTCTTTTTTCTGGTTGGATCCTACCTTGATTTTGATAGGTAATTTTTGCTTCAAAGAGTTAATTTGAGAGTAGTACTTGCTTTTTAATGTTATAAAGAATTTAAGGAGTATAAAGGAGTATAAGGAGTATAAAGAGTATAAGGAGTATAAAGAGTTTAAGGAGAGCATCAAATCTCTAAATTTGTTAATTTTAAAAACAAAAATAAAAATGATATAGCATCTCAGAACAATATAATAGGAAATTAACATTGAGTAATATATTGAATATTGTTGTCTTCAAAGTAGTTCAGATTACAAGATATAGGCATAAAAATGATCAATCAGAATTCAGCAGTGAATCTGTTAGGACTGTGCTTTTCTTTATTTGTCGTTTAAAAATTGTTCAATTTCATTGACCCACTATGGGGTATTTTTTGAATTTTCATACCTTCTTGATTCAGCTTTAATAACTCAGATGTATCAAGGAATCTGTCTATTCTGCTGAGTTTTCTATCTTATTAGAGTACAGGTTCTTGAAATAGGTATTGGTGATCTTCTGGGTTTCTGCAGGGTTTTTTGTGACTTTAGTTCTAATGGCATGAATTTGAGTATTTTCTTTCCTTTTTAATAAGGTGGGTTAAAAGTTTGTCTATTTTATTTAATCTTTCAGAGAGCCAACTTTATGATTCATTGATTCTTTTTCTTGTTTTCTTAGTCTCAATTGCATTATTATGTTTTGTGATTTTTAAAATTTCTTCCCTTTTTGATTAACTGTACTTCTTCTAAAACCTTGAGATTAAATATTAGCTTATTTATTTGAACTCCATGTACTTTTCTCATGTGGGAATTCATCAATATAAATTTCCCTCATAGGATGCCTTTCCTTGCATCCCATAAGTTCTGAAATACTATATTGGTTTTATCATTTAATTGTAGAAATGTTTGAATTTCTTTTTTATCTGTGACCTACTAGTTGTTCAGGAGAATATTATTTAATTCTATGTATTTATGCAGTTTTGTTGGTTTTTTGCCACTGATTTCCAATTTCATTGCACTATGATATAATAATATATGTGGAATAATTTCAGTGCTTTTGCATTTATTTAAATATGTGTTATGAGCTCAAATTGGATTATTTCAGAGGATGAAGCCAACCTATTGCTGCTTTAGGTTCCAGATTCATTTGTTCCCTCCATAACATTGTGTTTCACTAAGCAACACTCTCCAGGGTACATGACAGCCATTAGGGTTGCAATCACTCACCACCTGTTGTAGTGCACAGAATCCACTGCTCTGTTCCACAGGTGGCATTCTCTCTGGAGTTACCTGCCCACACTGTGTCTCTGTAGATTGACCCTCCACTCTCACACGACTATCCTTGAGCTAAGGAGAGCATGCATTATCTATCTCTTCACTTTCTCCATGGGCTCATTTTTCTTTCAGTCCTGGAGATTCACCTTCTTCCTTCTTCTCTTCCTTAAACTGTCATTTTTCTAATGTCTAGATTCTGAATCTCAGAGAGGTTGTTTTGTTGCTACTTACAGTTCCTCTGTCTTTCCAGACATTCCCTGCCATTTATTTAGGTATTATCTGTAACTGCTTTCCAAATTCAACAGCAGACTTGAGTAATTGCAAAAAGAACTGACTGGACCACAAAGTGTAAAACATTTGCAGCTACTCTTTATAGAAAAAGTTTGATAACAACATTTGAAGGAGATGGCAAATGTTAAGATCCTGGATTGCTGTATTACTTTACAGAAGAGTATCTATTACTTATCCTATTACATTTTCTGGTATAAATTCTGTTGTGTTAAGAATTGAGATTTTAGGTAATTTTAGTTTACATAATATCCTATGACTAAATTTACATATGGAGGGATACTTCCTGTCTGATGACCAAAGTTTCAGTGGAAAGTTTATACCTATAAACAACAAAAATGGACTAGACATTCAAAAAAGAAATTTGACTCCCACAAGAAAGAAAGGTTAATCCATTCTTCCAGTAATTCTGTTTACAATTATGTTTTCAAGGATTAACACTTTTTGAATAGGGAATTGCTTTATGGTTTATCCTTAGACTCATTGGTGGTCATAAGATAGTTACAAAATACATGCTATTATGGTTTAAATTTTTAATACATACTATTATGGTATAAATTTAAAGTGTTTCTCAAAAGTTTCCAGTGTTCGGAATAGAAACAGACCCGAGGATCAGTGGAATAGATTGGAAGATACAACCACAACTGCAAACTCACTGAACCACCTCATCTTTGATAAAGGGACCAAACATGCTCGCTGGAAGAATGACAGTCTCTTTAACAAATGGTGCTGGAAAAATTGGCTGTCCATATGCAGAAAACTAAAACTAGACCCATGTCTATCACCATACACTAAACTAAAATCTAAATGGATCAAAGATCTAAATATTAAAACAGAAACACTAAAACTACTGGAAGACAAAGTAGGTAAAAACCTCAAAGA
>PVJX010027539.1:0-24757 GCA_004027295.1 Dolichotis patagonum | reverse complement strand
TTTCTATGGAGTCTTTAGTTTCCTGATAATCTCTTTGAATCTGTTTCATGAATTCTAGGTTTTTCCTGAATTCTTCATTAAATTTTTCTCTCCATTTTTGTTCCTCCATTCTTCTGTCTGTGCCTTCTTGAGAGGTGCCCAGCCCTTCTTTTATTAATCTACTTATCTCTTGTTTAATTTGAATTAATATTTCAGTTTTAGTCCCGCTTACGAGGTCCTGAAGATATCTCTTTATGTCCGCTAACACTGTGTTTGATGTTGCATTTTTGCTGCCCTCAGTCTCTTTTGTATTTACCTCTCCTGGATCAATGTTCTCAGGGTTTGGGGCTGAGAGTTTTTTCTTATTTCCCCCTTTGTCATGTTTTTGTTCCTTCCATACAAGTGTACAGTGTAATTCCCAGACCCTTTTCTTGTTGGTTAAGGCTCCTCTAGAAGGTGCAGGCCAGGAGCTTTAGCCCTCTTCAATAGGTTATCAGAGATTAGGGTTCACCCACGGGCAGTGTGTGCTAGCTCCTCCCCTCCCGGCCAGTCAACCCCTGCAGGCCTTCACTGTGTCAGCGTGCACTGATCTCAGGGAAGTATTATTTTAGTGACTCACTGTCTCCCCGCCAGGGGCATGGCCTAATCCAAGCAGATCCCACCAATCCGCTTGGTGAGGGAAGCAACCAGCTGAAGCCACTTCCTTATGGAGTTAAGGCTGTCCTGCCCAAATCCAACATGTCATCCAGTCGGTTACCCCTTTCCCGTGGGAGGGTCCCATTCCCACCACTCACCACATGCCGATGTCCGTCCCGAGAACTGCAGGACTCCCTGACCTCTGACTTCAGCGTGGCTGCGGTGGGAATTCACGGTGCCTCTGGGTGGGTCATATGCAGGGCGGGTCCGGGCGAGCTGGATGCAGGGCTGTTCAGCTCCACACTCCGGCGGCTCAAGCCAGTCGCTATGGTGTAGATTGCTTGTTCAGGTCGGGCAGGAATTCAGGCGGCTCGAGGAGGGCACCATGCTCGCTGACCTTAGCTTCTCTGATGGTAGTCACAGGACCTCATATTCGAGTGGTTTTTTGTGGTTTAGTTTTTCCCTGGGTTGTGAGAGTCCCTCTCTAACTGTTTGGGTCTCTCCAGGGTGTTTTATTCTGGCATTTGAGCTGTCTCTCTGAGAGGGTCTCTCTCCTGCTACCTACCAGTCCGCCATCTTGTTCAATCTCCTAAACAACTATTTCCAAGAAGTCAGTATGTAATTTGTCAAGTAATAATTTCTTAGGGTTTTTTTGTTGTTGTTCCTTTTTTCCTTGGAATACTGTTGCTACCCTTTATTCTGTTTTGTTTTGTTTTTTTCTCTTTAAATAAAATTATTTTTTAAAAATCAGCATGGTACTGGCAAAAAAAAAAAAAAAACAGGCTGGTGCCCTTTTCATTGCAGCCCATTCAGTGAGTGCCAACATCTCAAGGTACTAAAATCCCCAGTACATAGGGCCTACAGATCCCTTTCAGCATGCAATAGCTGTAAGAAGAAAGAGACCTTTACTTCATCAGCATTCCATGAAGAATTATGAGGATTATCTCTTAGTGGAAAAATGGGCTTCCCTCCTTGCTGGGACAAATATCCAACACCCACCAACTAAGGGAGGAAATGTTTATTTTGGCTCACAATTTGTAGAAGTTTCAGTACATAATCTGCTGGCTCAAAATCAGAGCAAGATAGGAGACAGACATGGCAAAGGAGAGTTACAGAATAGAAAGAAGCAGGGACAGAGATCAAGAGAGGAGGGAGGGAGATATATCCTTCGATTCTACACCCCCTGTGAACCTACCTCCTACAACCAGGTCTATTTCCCAACATCATATTTAGCAATAAACTTATCAGTAAACTGATATGCTAATGACTATAATGCCCCAATAATCCAATCACTCCCCAAAGCCCCACTTATGAGTGCCCTGAGGGTTTAAAGGGACATCTGGATACAAAACATAACATTCATTTACATGTGAACCAACCAATCAACAGACACTGTTTCTGATCCTTCATCTGGTTAAAAAAATTGACCAAAGTTTTTGATAGGACAATTTATACCTGATATTATAGCAAGTGAATTTTTAATCAGATAAATATTCTATGCCTTTTCACCAACCTGCTCTTATCTTATAGAACATAGCTCTTTTCTAGCTTTGAAAATGTATGCCTTCACTGCCTATTCTGTGTCTTATCCATTATTTCTGGACACCAAGAAAAAACCCTATAAACCCTTTGTCCAATAACAGGCTTATTCATTCCCAGCTAATTTTGTAATTCTCTATATTAGCCTATTTATCCAGTGTTATGAATAATTTCAAAACAAGCAGGAATATCTTTTGATTTTCAATTCAGTGGTACTATTGTTAGGTACTCTGGAAAAATATTCCTAGTCAGGTAGTGAAAATTCAGTTGCAAATTCCTTAGAACCATACATGTTATCTGAGCACAGAAAGTAAGTTTTATAATCTCTATTAAGTCTTTCACCTTGGTTGTCCAAACTTTCAACCAGGTAAGCCAGAATTATGGAAATGGAACCATGTATTCTGACTTCTGAAACACCTTTTGATCTCTATTTCAAAGCGTATGTGACACTTTGAACATTACTCCACCTTACAAGTATCATCTTCTAGATGTCATTCTAGTTGTTTTTCAATTATGCACATCCATTAACAATACTGTTACATCAAGTGGTGGGTATTGTATATAACAATACCCTATTTATAATAATACTCATATTATCGATGGGCAAAAGGAAAGCCCATCACCTTCTCTCACTATAAAACAGGTACTTTAGGCTGGATATAGCTCAGTGCCTACTATGTGGCCCTAGGATTGATAACCAGCACTGCAAAAAATATAGAAGTGTGTATCTACTAAAATTCTTTAGGAATAGATAGGTAGATAGATGGATAGACAGATGAAAAGAGAGAAAATTTTCTTATCAAGAATTGGTTTACATTATTTTGGAGGTTGACAAGTGCCAAGATCTGTAGTTAGCAACTGGTCATGGTGGTGTAAGCTTGTAACCCCAGCACTTGGGATGCTAAGGTAGAAGGATTGCTACAAGTTTGGGGCCAGTCATCTCAAAAAAGCAAAACAAAAATAAAAACAAAAAAGGGTAGCCAGCAAGCTAAAGAGCCAGAAAAGTCACTGGTATAAGTTCTGGTCAGAGTCTGAAGGCATGAGAACAAGATCTAAATGTTTCAGTTTTCGTTCAAAGACCAGGAACTCAATACCCAAAAATACTAAGGCTTCAGTTTGAGCCTGAAGTCAGGAAAAAGTCAATGACCCCACTCAAATGTAGTCCGGAAGGAATTGGCCTTTACTCATAGAACTTATAGAACTTTTTGTTCTATTGAGTCCTTCAACTTATTTAAATGAGCTCTAGTCACATTGGCAATGGCACTCTGCTTTACTTAGACTACCAACTCAAGTGTTAATCTCATCCACAAATACCCTCAAAGGCACAGCCAAAGTAATATTTGAAACAGTGCCAGGGCACCCCATGGCCCAGTCAAGTTGACACAAAAAATTAACCAAATCAATTACTCTACCAGAAAAATATCTTGGATGCCACTGGCCCGCCCCTCAGCCCTGGACTGCCTATGGCTGTGCCACCACTACACATGTCCCGCGTGCCCCAGGGACACCCGGACTGTTGACACCAGCCCGCCTCTCAACCCCAGACCGAGAGGATCCCCCCACCTCCTGGACCTAATACTGCTGTTGATCTTTGGCTCCCACCCATTCTCCCAGAACCTTGGACCTCAGTGAATTACCATGCTAGCTTGATGGGAGTCTCAGTAACCCCTCATCCAAACAGAAGACCTCTGCAAGCTCCAGACAGTGTGGTGAGTATGCCTCTAAAATAGAGGTCTGCAGAATGGTTGCTATCAAAAAATCAACTCATAACAAATGTTGGTGAGGCTGTAGGGTAAGAGGAACACTTCTCCACTGTCGGTGGAAGTGTAGACTGGTGCAGCCACTACAGAAATCAGTATGAATTCAAAAAACTAGTATTGGAGGTTCCATTCAATCCAGCTATTCCCCTCCTAGGTATTTTTTCAGAAAAACTGAAAAGGCCATGTTACAACAATATATGTGTACCCATGTTTATAGCAGCACAATTTGTGATATCTAAATTTTGGAAAAAATCAAAATGCCCATCAACCGCAGAGTGGATGAAAAAGATGTGGTAGGCCTGTGCCCTGGCCCTCCCACCACATGCCAGCCCAGAGGATGACCACTTAGCTCCCTGGCTCAGGCCACTAAGCTGCAATTGTGCCCCTGCATGCCCTCCACGCATGCAGGCCCAGAAGATGACCCCTACACTCTACCCCAGCTCAGACTGCTGAAGCCATGTCTGTGCCCCTGTGCACCCTCATGCATGCAGGCCCAGAAGACAACTGCCATGCTGCACCTGGTTTGGGCCACTGTGCCATACCTGCACCCTGACAGGCCCCGCCATGTGCAGCCCCAGAGGGGCTGCCACCTGGTACAATCGTCCTGTGTGCCGGCCCAGAGGACCACCACACCCACCCTGGCTCGGCCTGCTGCCTTGGCTACCCTCCCTATCTCTTAGACTGAGCACTGCTATGAATGTTTGGCTCCCACTCTCCCTCCCAGAACCTTAAACTGCTTTGCATTGGCCACGCTGGTTTGACAGGTGACTTGATGGCCCCTTGCCCAGACAGAGGACCCTGGCAGGTTCTGGTCACTATGTACCCAACAATCAGGTGGACATCAACCACACAGTAGGACCCCAGGAGACACACTGCCAACAGTTGTGACTATTGGGATTAAATGACCAGATATTGGCCCAGAAGGTGAAAATGACAAAATGAAAAACCAAAATGCAATCTCAAACATCTAGTCCATCAGGTATAAGAACAGGCAACAGTGAAACAGAGGACTTTAAAAGTCATACACCAGAAATCTCTGAAAAGATAGCAAATAAAGTAAGGAAACAAATCCATGAGGCTATAGAGGAAATCAAATTAGAAATAATGTCTTACATAAAGACAGAAATAACAACCTTAGTAAACGATTTGCTCAACATAGCTAGAGAAGAAATAGATTAAAAAAAATACAGGAGCATGGGGAATTGGTTGAAACTTTGAATGAGCAATGTAGAAAACAAGCAGAATCCAAGAAACAAATTCAAAGAAATATCCAAGAAACAAAAAATTCTATTGAAAGCTGACAAAACAATTGAAATGAAGCTGAGGATAGAATTTCAGACCTTGAGGACAGGATCGTAAAAGCAACCATGAAAGGGTAGAACTTATAAAAACAACAGAGTAGTGAGAAATGACAGTCTAGCAGCTTCAAGATGATGTCAAGAGAAACAACATAAGACAAATAGGCATCAGTGAAGATGCAGGAGACAACGCGAAGGACATAACTAAGCTATTCACAGAATAGCAGAAAATTTCCCACACATGGGGAAAAAATATGACATACAAATAAGTGAGGCATATAGAATGCCAAACAATCACAACCAACATAAATCTATACCCAGACATATAATAATTAAGATTCCAGACATACAGCATAAAAACAGAATACTAAAAGCTGTTAGGGAAAAGACACAAATCACTTATCAAGGAAAACCAATTAGAATTACAGTAGACTTTTCAGCACAAACCTTCAGGTTAAGATGAGCTTGGAGGGGGCTGGGGATTTAGCTCAGTGGCTTAAGCGCCTGCCTGGCAAGTGTGAGGTCATGAGTTCAATCCCTGGTACAAAAAAAAAAAAAAAAAAGATTAGCTTGGAGTGAAGTACTTCAAGCCCTAAAAGAAAACAACTTTCAACCCAGACTGATGTACCCAGCAAAACTGTCTTTCAAATTTAATGGAGAAACAAGATACTTACATGATGAAGAACAACTGAAGAAATTCATGTCCACCAAACTAATCTTAGAAATATTATTGAAAGACATGCTAGATAGAGATAAAAATGACCACAATCTCCAGAACAATAACAGAAAGAAACTACCAGGCTGGACAAGAAATTAAACAAGGGAGAAAAGCGGGAAACCAACAACAGGACACAATATGGCAAAGCCAAGCCAGTACATATCAGTGATATCCATAAATGTAAATGGGCTCAATTCACCCGTCAAAAGAAAGAGGTTGAAAGAATGGATCAATATGCTATATACAAGAAACACATCTGACTAAAAAAAAAACCTCATAGATTAAAAGTCAAAGGATGGAAAACAATATTCCATGCAACAGGAACCCAGAAAAAAGCAGGGGTAGCTATTCTGTTTGCTGACAAAGTGAACTTCAAACTTAAAATGATTAAAAGATATAAAGAAGGCCTCTATATACTTGTAAGTGGAAAACTAAAAAAGGAAGAACTAAAAATTATAAATATATATGCACCAAATACAGGAGCACCCAACTATATAAGACAAATACTAATGGACATGAAAAACCAAATACACAAGAACACAATTATAATAGGAGACGTTAACACCTCACTGTCACAAAGAGATAGATCAACTAGACAAAAAGTCAGCAAAGAAATAACAGAACTGAATCATACCTGTGAGTGAATGGACTTAGTGGATGTTTACAGAGTGTTCCACCAACCACATCAGAATATATGTTCTTCTCAGCTGTACATGGGACAGTCTCCAAAATAGAGCATATATTCACCCATAACACATTCTTAAGTAAATGCAAAGAAAGCAAAATTATCCTATGCATGATATCTGACCATAGTGCACTAAAATTGGAAATCAATGGCAAAACACCCTGCAAAACCCACATAAATATATGGAAATTAAATAACAACCTTCTGAACAACCAGTGGGTTACAGACGAAATTAAAGAAGAAATAAAACAATACCTACAATTCAATGAAAATGCAGACACATCAGACTGTAACCTATGGGACACAATGAAAGCAGTCCTAAGAGGAAAATATATAGCAATAAATAGTCACATCAAGAAAATGGAATGAGCACAAATAAATAACCTAACGCTACATCTCAAGATTCTAGAAAAGGAAGAGCAAGTCAAACCCAAAGCTCATAGAAGAGAGGAAATTGTACAGATTAGAGCAGAAATTAATGCAACTGAAACAAAAAAATACAAAGAATTAACAAATTAAAGAGCTGGGGTTTTTTTGAGAGAATAAGCAAAATTGATAAACCTCTAGCTGACCTTACCAAGAAAAAGAAAGAAAAAACTCAAATCCATGCAATAAGGACTGGAAAGAGGGAAATTACTACAGATCCATGGAAATCCAAAAGATCATGAACACCTACTTTGAAAATCTCTACTCATATAGGGTGGAAAACACAGAGGAAATGGACAGATTTCTAGAAATATATGAAATACCAAAGCTCAATCAAAAAGATATAACAATTTTGAATAACCCAACATCAGCTATTGAAATTGAAAATGTGATTAAAAGCTTACCACCAAAGAAAAGACCAGGTCCTGAATAATTCATGGCTGAATTCTATAAGAAACTTAGAGACAATTTAATGCCAACACTCCTTAACCTCTTCAATGAAATTGAAAGGGAATCAGTCCTCCCTAACTCATTCTTGGAGGCAAGTATCACTCTGATACCAAAACCAAAGAAAGACCCAACCAAAAAGGAGAACTGTAGGCCAATCTTACTAATGAACATTGATGCAAATATTCTCAATAAAATATTAGCAAATAGAATGCAGCAAATCATCAAGAAGATTATACACCATGACCAAGTGGGATTTATTCCAGGCATGCAGGGATGGTTTAACATAGGCAAATCAATAAATGTAATACACCACATTAACAGAGCCAAAAATAAAAATCACATGATCATCTCAACAGATACAGAAAAAGCTTTTGATAAAGTCCAACACATGTTCATGATAAAAACCCTACAGAAACTTGGAATAGACGGTATATACCTCAATCTCATAAAGGCCATTTATGACAAACCAACAGCCAGCATTATACTAAATGGACAAAAACTGAAAGTCTTCACTCTAAAATCAGGAACAAGATAAGAATTCACTATCACCACTCCTATTCAATATAGTTCTAGAAATATTATCCAGAGAAATCAGACAAGTGAGAGAAATAACAGGACTAAAAATAGGAAGATGAGAATTTAAATTATCATTATTTGCAGATGACATGATACTCTACATAAAAGATCCCAAAAAATCCATTAAAAGACTACTAGAGGTAATAAACAAATTCAGCAGTATAGGTGGATATAAAGTCAATACTCAAAAATCAGTAGCATTCCTATACACAAACAAAAAACTCACTGAGAGAGAAATTATGGAAATATCCCCTATTGCAATAGCATCTAAAAAAATGAAATACGTAGGAATCAACCTAACCAAGAATGTAAAAGATCTATATGCTGAAAATTATACTACTCTAAAAAAGGAAATTGAAAAGGATATTAGAAAATGGAAGAGTATTCCTTGCTCATGGTTAGGAAGAACCAACATTGTGAAAATGGCCATACTTCCAAAACTGTCATGACATGGACAACTACTGTGAAGATAGCAAGATATATTATAAGATCCATTGTTGATTTTTTTATTATCCTGTTTTGAAGTTCTGTAACACTTTCACTGCTGTGTTTTGATTGGCTTTATTCTGTTTTGTTGGGCTTTGCTCTCTTTAAAATAAAAAAATAATAACTTTAAAGCATTAGTGTCACATATTATGATCCTTACTGCATTGTCAGGGCTCCTGCCTAGCACTTTGGCTGAAAGCCCAGGCTCTGGAGAGAAATCAACATGTTCCTTTCCATATTCTACCACTTAATAATTCTAGATTTCCTCATTTATAGGGTTAACCATAGACTCACATCATAAGATTGCTGCAAAAACCAACTGAAATAGTTTACATGAAACAGCCCCATGCCTGACACAAGATCACTCATAATACAAGTTGGCTGACACTGATACTATCACTCTTAATACTGTTGTTTAGATTTTGCAGTTTCACAGCAAACATCCTCAAAAACTTGCTGTAATTCAAAAAGCTTTCCTGTAATTTCCTGCCACCAGATGACTATACCTTGCCATGGTTACTTCTCTCTGATCTTCAAAGGCTGAAGTTTGCCTGAAGCTAAAATTGAAAGCTCTCTCCTGAGCTCATCCAGGTGGAACCTTAACCATTAAATCCTTCCATTCCTTGCCAAAAACAAAACAATCTCTGTAGAAAAGTATACTAGGCTTCAGCGAACACTAACAAATACTAAAACCAATAATGTTTTGACTTTAGTAAACCAAACCCTTAAGACATAATTATATTCTTCTTCCTTGTCCTTAGCTGATCCTTTAAATAAAGTCAAGCATTTGCTCCTGACCTTTATGTGATTGAGAATATATATTTTAAGGCTTATATCTGGATAAGTAAGTTATAAAGGCCATCTTAAGCAGCACCTGTTTCAATAGCCCTCTAAGAATTTGTAAACTTTTAACTAGAAATTAAAAATAAAATACAGTACTAGTTTGCATCATATAAGTCAGTCAACATTATACAGGCAAGTTAATTTTTATGAACAAAATTCCAGTTAGAGTAGATATATAATCAACCAAACCAGCACTACTGAGAATTACATGCCATATGTACATATGGAAATGTCACTGTAAACCAATTAATTTTTACAATTAATAGGTATCAATAAAAAAAAATTACAGAGCCAGGTGTAGTGGCATATTCCTATAATCCTAGCACTCAAGAGGCTGAGGCAGGAGGATTGTTGTGAGTTCAAGGCCAATCTGGGCTACAAAGCAAGCTCAAGGCCAGCCTGAACTGCATAGTGAGACCCTGTATCAAAAAGACAAAACAAATTAAAAAATTAAAAAATTGCATCAAAAGCAGATATATAAGCAGAGACTATCCTGGACATCTTGGACATGTGACCAATATGGTCATTGAGATTTGTATGGATATGGACACCTACTTGGGTGGGGAAGTTGGGTGAGAACAAGGCAATAACAATGTACCATTTTGAACAAGTTAATTCTGCCCCTGTATTTGCCATTCCCTTGGCTGCTGTAAAAATGCCCTGGAAGACAGTGTCCTGAATGTTTGGCAGGAGGAACTGGTTTTCCTGGAAGGTAATTTCCCATGGCCAGTGAAGAAGGAAAGTGACTGAAACGAGGAGCGTGATAGATCCCTCGCACATACAGCTCACCGTAGGGTTCCAGCTCCTTTGAGAATCTAATGCCACCACGGATCTAACAGGAGGTGGGGCTTAAGGGATACTGCAACTGATGAGGTTGGTCTGTGAATACAGATGAAGTCCCGGGAAGTCCCATTCCCTTACCGGTCACTAGCCCCCTGCTGGATGGCCTCACTCCTAACAGGCCATAGATGGATAGGGTTGGAGGATCTCTGTTTTAAGGGTTTATTTAGCTCTTCAGGTTTCAAGTTACCTTAGGAAAAGAAATCAGAAGCTTTTGGATATTCACTGCTATTCTTCTGTCCAAGAGCTTAGTGACGCTCAAACCTAAATGTGCATTAGAATAATAACATTTCTTAAGAGAAAGGAAAGGCAGAGAAAAGGAAAAGAAAAGAGAAATAGTTTAATAAGTATTACCTTAACAAGGAAACCAAAGACTCTGGACTTTATCTGGTGAAAGAATAATAATTTTGAAAATGCTGACATTTTCCATTTTTGATGCTAAAGTTTCACTTTTCCATATCTTTTGAAGGTGACAGAGAATAAGAAATCAAAAGAATGTCCTTATGGTGATGCAGACATAAATCATTCTCAAACCTTTCCAGAAGGTGCTCTGGACCTATATAAGTATTTATTTAGGAGGGCTTATAACCAGAAGCTTTAATTTTTATTTAGTAATAAGTTGTAAGAAGAAAGCAGTGTGCTGAATGGTATCCTTTCTTTTTTTCCAGATTTGACAACTGAAGACCACACTGAGGACTAAAATTTTGCTACTTAAAAAATACAGCACTTACTTTTTCTGCTTATTTCTAAACATCAAATCATTTCTTTCACAAGCAGAACAGTATTCTGGTTTCCTCTTCATATCATTCTCTTATATGAAGATAGGATAGAATAAAGAGAGATGGAGGAAGAATAAAATTAGAAACACATAGCATTTATACTACATGCATGCACTGTTTTAAACACATTTAAACTTTCTCCTGACAACACTTTAAAATAGGAACCATTATTATCTTCATTTTTATAAGAAAATGGAGGGAAACAGAGCTTAAGTAACTTGTAACCAATTATGTACAGACAGTAAATTAGCAGAGCTGGAGGAGGGAGACACATCTGGGCTCCAGTGTCCACACTTTTACCCATTACTAAGGGGGCTCCATCCCTTCCTTTGGGCACAGTGAAGGTGTGTTTCCAAGGGTCAGGTGGTACTGTGGAAGTTTTGTGTATGTTTTTTTTTTTTAATTAAACTACTATTAGCAGAAAAGTTGTTCAAAAAGCATATGTTTAGGAGAAGAAACCAAGAAAAAGAAAAACTTAAAAGACCTAGCAGAGAGTAAAAACTGATGACAGTCTGGAGAAGAAGGAGAAACAAGATGAAGCTTCCATAGCCCAGATGAAACAATTCTCTTTTTTCCAGGGAAAATGACAAGAGGTAAGGATCCAGGTAACTTTTTAGACACATGTTGGGAAGTGAAGTGGTTTACACCTGATGATGCAGGAAACAAAGCCTACACCCAGAATGAAAAGTCAGGAGTCGTTTGGAGATGATGAATGTTTGAAGCTTTCACTTTGAGATTGCTAAATAGGATTAGCAGCATTCAAGGCAAGACCAGCCAGCCACATGGCTTGTAGCTGCACAGTCTGAGACCCAGTGCAAAATAAAAAAAGCAGAGCTCCCTATTCAAGAATATTATAAATTCTAACACAACGAAAGTACTGCACTGAGCAATGACACGCAGAAGGCCCTTCTGAGCATGGGTCCCCATAAGGCTGCTGGTCATAAACATAGGTCATGAGAAAAATGATTCCATAAACATACACTGGTGAAGGGGATTAAACTATTCTACCCTATAATATGTCACTTTGGCAGAAGGATGATTTTTGACTTAAATAGAATTTAAAAATAGCAGATGCAGGACAAGTTCTCTGTCCCCCAATTTCAGTTTTAAAGCAAGTGCAAACATTTTTTATAGAGGTGAAATAAATGTCCATTCAGAAAGCTTTCTCCCACATCAAGAATAGGATGCTCTTAATCACCTGAGACAACTGTTATCAATAGAGGAAACACCAACCTTTGACTGCATAACACTGTTGAATCACCCTTCTATGGACTGAATATTCTGTTCCCCCAAAATTCATCTGCAGAAATCCTAATCCCCCAGGAAGTGATATTGGGAAGTGGAGCCTTTAGGAAGTGATTAAGCCATGAAAGCAAAATGTTCCTGAAGGGGACTGGTGCCCTTACAGAAGAGACTCAATGGAACTCATTCACACTTCCTCCACACGAGGTTGGAGAAGATACTTCCGTGAACCAGCAGGCAGGCCACCCTCAACCTGTCAGTGCCTAGGTTGTGCAGCTTCCAAGACTATGAGAAATAAATTTCTGTTGTTTCAAGCAGTACAGTCTATGATCGTTTTTTATAGCAACCTACATGAACCAAGACAGCCTTATGTGCCACTAACTTCCTCCATGTACTTACCTTGCCACAATACGCCCCCCTGGAAGGCCATGCCCTGCCGCATTCCTTTGTTATGTTACTACTTCACAATTCATCATTCTGTTAAAATGGCATGTAAGCCTCTGATCTTACCTGATCATATAGGCCTTCATTTCTCTGAAGGTCTACATATCCATATACAATAATCCCTTGCTCATGCTGATCTTCCTTTCATCAATTTAATTTGGAGAGCCCTAGACAGTGAATCTAAGAAAGAATGATTAAAAACTATTGTCTTTGTAACTTTTCTGATTGCTGAGAAAAAATACCTGACACCCAAAGTTAAGAGAAGAAAGGTTTACTTGGCTCAGTTTGTAGAAATTTCAGTCTAAAATCATCAGGCTCCAAGGCAGGATGGTATGGGAGAGGGAGATTGCAGAGGAGAAACAGTTCATGGTGGGCAAAAGGCAGCAAAGCAAGCAAGGGGCCTTACTAGCTTCTTTCTGGCCTTTTTATTTTCTATCTAGGCTACCAAGATTAGGGCAGTGCCAAAGCAATCAGTGGACTGACTTAGTAATCACCCTTGATCCCAGCATCACACACTCTAGATTCAGACTCCTCTGAAAAGTCCCACCTATGACCACAAGAAGCTATTGGGGGATATCTAGACAGAAACTATAACAGCTATTTTTGCTCCTTTACTGCAGCATCAGCTTGAACCTGCACATACTAGAACTGAGACTCATCTAGCTGCTTCTAACCGAACTTCTCCCTCCATGAGGGAAAAGAATAAAGACAGGTAATGACTAATCACCTCTAATCACACACAATTTTTCATCTCCTGATTTTGTAACTGAGTAAAACAATCATTCTCCTCTTTCTATAATGGAAAATATTGATTTTTATTTGTGAGGAAGTTTTTCTTATCATCCCAGAGTTCTTTGCCAATTGCTCCAAAGTAACAGCATCAGATAAACTATCATTTAAATGCATCAAATGCATTTAAAAAGTACATTTCTTAAAACAGAAGTTGCATTTTTTTAAACAACAAAATTATTTATTTTAAGAGATTAGAGACTATTATTATGGGGCAATATGGAAAAAGTTATTTCTGTGAAGGACTTTTGAAAGTAACCAGTTTTCTATATCCTTGTAGAGGATGAATGGGTTATTAAGTCATATGAAGCAGTATTACAAAGCAGTTTTCAAATTACACCTTAATTTCAGAACATTGACATTGAATCAGGGTATTTCCTCCCAATATTAATCTAAAAAAAGTAGTGTTTCTCACACAGACAATTTCTTTCAATCACTAGGCAAAGATATTTGTTTTAAAACCAAGGAGACAATTAGATACTTGTTTAAATACCTAAACAACCTGACCTGTGTATGTTACTCTTATGATTATTGTTGTTGCCCATGAACCCTCAAAATACCAAGCATGCCTGTTGGCTATGTTTTTAAAACATTTGTTATTACCAGACTAGCTGAAACTATTTTAACTATGTTTGTAGAGATTTTGTAGCAGCCAGAATACAGCTGGAGAAACACTTTTTAAATAAAATTGTAGAGGGAATAAAAGAAGCAGGCAGTAGGTACCAGCCCTCCTAACTGACCTAAGAAAATTTACTAATATAAATAAACCACTTTCAAAAGTTTCTAGCAATATAAATTACAACACTTTGGTTATATACGTACCTTATTTTTGTTTGTTTACTGCCCACGTAAAATAGTTCACAAAGCAGATCAAACTAGAGCATGCAAAGTATTATGACAATATTTTGAGAGATCTGTCAAAAGTTGAGTATTTCTTCAGCTTTGCAAGTGGAATGTATTATTTCCAAAATAATAATGAGCATTATAGAGAACA
Source organism: Dolichotis patagonum (assembly GCA_004027295.1). NCBI lineage: Eukaryota > Metazoa > Chordata > Mammalia > Rodentia > Caviidae > Dolichotis > Dolichotis patagonum. Next base: position 10,273 of record PVJX010027539.1, on the reverse strand, counting down.
TAGTGTGTATGTGAGTGTGTGTGTGTGTTTTGGGAAGGAATTATTCACATTACACTGTATTCTAACCTTAACTTCCACTACCCTAACTTTATGTGCAATGGATTAGCACATACAATCTTCCTGAGCCACGGTTTCCAGTAATAATAATAATAATAACAACAACCACAGGGCTTAAATGTGGATCAAATGAAAGTATATTGCTTGTTTAGTTACAAAAATATAAATGGATAGATGAAGAGAGAGAAATGGAGAGAGAGAGAGAAACAGGCAGACAATGAAGAGGAATATGATAATATAGGAACACAATTTGTCCTCTCAGAAACATCCAATCAGTAGGAGACCAATATGGATGCACAAATTATGAAAGCACATGAAAGACTGTAACCGCCAAAAAACAGTACATGGGCATACTTCTCTTTGTCCATGACTTCTTCTTAGCCATCCTGTTCTTAGCATCTTGGTCTGACTAATTTGTCCTTCAGAAAAGAAATATTAAGTCAGCCAGCACTGTTAAATACAAGTAGGACCAGCTATATAACTTGTGAGAGCCAGTACAGTATAAAGCTGTGTTAAAATTAATAGAAACTTCAAAGCAGTGACAGCTAAGTGCTCAGAGAGGGCAGAGGCCCTTCGGAGAACAGATTCCTGAGTAACTGCACAGTCACATGTCCATGGAGCCAATCCAGGGATAAGCAAGAAACTGATGCTTACTTCAGCAGAAATTACCATATTTCTAAGAAGGCTGGCAGACAAGGCTCAAAGCTTTACAGAGAAAAATCAACACCCAAAATTGCGGCCCAGCATTAGTTTGTTGAAGATATTGTGGAAGAAGTACTTCATGCTATAGTTTACGCTACAACCACAATAACATCAAATTTAGTTCTACTGCAACTGCTGTATATGCCAAATAGAATATTCTCGATAATCCCTGTATTTCTGTGGGTCATCAGCTCCAGATTTAGTTTCAAAAGCAGAAACATCACATTGGTACAGCCTAACTCACAGGTCCATGCTTTAGGAAGCAGGGAACACTAAGAAAGCAAGGAAAGGGTATTTTCCTCATACTGTAGAAGGTGGACCAGCAGCTCATAGAATATAGGGAATTTCCCAAAAATGAGAACAAGGGATCACATGCTAGGCAGTCAATAAAGAAGATAGAAGCTCATTAGAAAGCTAAAACCATTTTCTCAGGCAAATATCAAAGTTATAAAGTTTAGAGTTCTTGTTTATTCTGATTCCCAAAACTCAAGTTTATCTTGTCAAGACAACCCTGACAGTAATAGACATGTATAATATATGAATCTCACACACACACACAGGTGCTCTTCTTTCTAGCTTCTTTCACTAGAAACCATCTTGGGAGTTCCAGACTTGTTTGCAATACTTTTTCCAGAATAAGAATTATCTTAAACCATCCCTTTCTTCTGATGAAAGTCATAATTTGCCAGCTGCAGCAATAATGCATTGTTATTATCTGACCATTTGTGTCTTCTAGATTACGCTGTCTCACGGTACTCATGTGGTTCTGATTGAAACACAAACCCTCCTCCCATGTCCCTTTCCCTGGTCTCAGTGTTCTGATATGGATATCCAACTTTTAATGTCTACATCAGTTACCTAGGGATCTTCCAGTATGTACAGTCTGTATTTTCAACAAGCTCAAGAGATAATGCCAACGTGACTCATTTAGAACTCTTGGAATAACAAAGACCTACATACCTCCTGGGGTCTAGGGTTTCACTCTTCGTCCAAACCATTCCAGCTGCTCACCACACAGAAAAGGAAGCAATGAAAAGCAGAATCGGGGAGAAAAAATCATAAAAATTTTGTTTAATCTTTGAGCTCGCTGTTCCTGGTGCCTCCTCACTTGTTTTAGTTACTTTTTACTCGTCGTTGAGACAAAATGCCTGACGCCCAAAGTTAGGGAAGGAAAGGTTTATTTCTTACAGTTCTTGGAGGTTTCAGCCCATACGCAGTTGGCTCCAAGGCAGTGTGACATGACAGGTTAGCCCTTCATGGCCTCCACAAACAGTAAAAGCATGAACTGGATAGAGAGAGCAACACACCTTATTCCCTCTGATACATGGTATCCTGGCTCCACCCCTGGGCGGGAGAAACACTCACACCACCAATCTGAGTGGGAGACAATGCACCAATCACAAACGCTGGATTTGGTCAGTCACATCAACCATGGTGGCTACGTCAACCATGACATCACTCCCACTACAAAGGCCAATAAATCTATGTTTTGTTTAAATAAGCCTTAATTGGACTTCATCATTTGCAGCCAAAAGAATATTTAAAATATAAATTTTGTTTCAATATAATCTCAGTGCCTGAGATGTTCTAAATATAAGTATTTATTTATCTCCTATGCTTGCAAGCTTCCTTGGACAATTATAAATTGTGACTCATGATGGTAAGGAATAAAGTGTAAGATTTCCAAATCATTTGCTGCATTTTAAAATTCATTTATTTTCTCTTATATTAGTCATGACATAGGCAAACCCAACAGCATATCTTCTAAGGTTTCTCTTTTACTAATTGAGTGGGGGAAAATGGTGCCCATTAGAAACTCTGTCCCCACTTCTTTTGTTTCCTCTGTCTGTTGACCTCTAGAGAAGACTTTAGCTCTAGAACAGGGAAAAGAGGCTCAGTCTGATTCCAGCCAATAGTGAGGTACAGGCACTGGTGGAGTTAGACAAGTAGTCAAAATGACATGTAGCTAAGTCTGTGGTCCTAGGATTCTATCAAGTATACAAACTACACTTGTTCATAAAAGTGAAAGCTAAAATGTTTTAATTAATGATAAAGATGAGATTATTTTGCATTTGTAAAACTAGGCTTTGTGTTCACTGCATTATTGACTAAATCAGTACTCTCTTCAGACAACTTATTAATTATCCTTGGAGATCGGTGGCAATTTTGAACTTGAAGTAAACACTTGGGGAAATCTTCCTGAAAAACGACTCATTGTTCTTAGAGGTAGTAATGTCACAGTCCTCCAAGACAAATGGAAAAAGATAATCTCATTACAAGCACAACTAGTAATTAGCAAGCTCACAAAGCATAGTTGTTATCCTTTTGTTACAACAATTTATTTTTAGTCCAAGCGGTGGTTCATTAAAGCCTTTATTTTGTCAGGTTGGAATAAATCAAGACAGCAAAACCACTTCATCAGACCTCCTCTAGCTCATGGCCTTCTTGCTTTGTCCTGATGGGTACTTTGGGCCCCTGTGAGGTGCTTTACTTGAACTCTGTCACATCCTGTCCTCCTCCCATCATCCTTGGAACCATATCACAGTTGTTCACTCCTCTAACTCCCTTCCCATCCTCCCAACCCCTCTACACCATTAAGGGTTTTAAACAAAGGTAGTGTTTTATTTTACTGGGTTTTTTTTGACCTGGGGATTGAACAAAGTTAGTCTTTTAAATATGTGGGGTATTTCATTTTGTTTTGTTTTGCTGTCTTTGAGACAGTCTCGAGATACAGTTCAAGCTGGCTTTGAGCTCACTTTGTAGCCCAGGCTGGTCTCGAACTCCCAATGATCCTCTGGCCTCAGCCTCCTAAGTAGTGCTGGGATGGATTACTGGTGTGCACCACCACACCCAGCTCTCTTTTAAATATTTGTTTACCAAATGGGTGAGGAAGCTAGAAGATGACATATTAGATTTGATAATAAGATGTGCATTTGATGCTTGTAAGTTGTCTGCATAATGCAGATGGAATTTGACTTGAGAAAATTTCATACTTCATTGAATTGGAACATTTGTATCATGTTAACTTGAAAAACTTTTTTTTCATTGGTGTTGTTTTTCCTATATAAAACTACCCAATGTTGCTGAATTTGTCCTAAAAAGTCACTGGTATTGTGCCTGCATTCAATGCACCACAAATGCAAAGCTATTACCAAGGGTTTAATTTTATCAGGGAAATAAAGAACAGGTTTAGTACTTTTTAAGGTATTTAAATCCTACCATAAAGGAACTCTATAGTATTTTTCCAGTTAGTGAATTATAACAACAACCACCACTAGGGGGTGCTTCGCCTCTTCTTATTTGCAGTAAACAATGCTAGTTTGAAATTGCACACACTGCCTTCCAATGTCCATAAACTGATATTTCCATTAATTCATATGAATTAATGGAAGGAGATCATGTATTTCCAAATTTTATATTAGCCCTCATATATGTGAAATCTATAAAACATGTTTAATTTTCATGTTTAAGTCTCATCGGTTCACAATAATCACTTTCATTGTGGAGATCAATGCTACACGAAATTTTTTCATTTTCAGTGTCTCAACTGAGATGACAAGAAAAATACGTGTTCAGTACCAAAAGTAACAAATTTTTTTATTCCAAAAAGTGATAATTGTATATGCCTTAAAACTGAAATAAAAATAAAGATACAACAACTATCTTAATGGACGATGAGGTTTCCAAACTTTGCATGTGGCATACTTACAGCATATGTATTTAATGCCTTGGTAACTTTTTCACCTTGTCCCAAATACAATTCTCCCCAAGCTCTGGTTTTTAAGGAATTAGAAGTATTTAGGTTCTAACAAGTTAATAGGAATAGCCTAAGCTCTGGTTTGTAAGGAATTAGAAGTATTTAGGTTTTTAACAAGTTAATAGGTCTTTCAAAAAATTATACATATAAATGGAAAAACATTTTTATTTCATTATCACACACTGACGGTATTAGCGATCTCATTAGGTTCCAAAAGTAGTACTTAAAGAACGATTTATCATCTCAAAGCTTCTGAGAGGCCATGATTTGAGATCTCCCAAGTACAGCCAGGAGCCCAGGAGGGAATGCAGGCACCAGATTTCGCTGAGGCCGGGGACCCATTTCTAAGACGGCTCACGGGCTCGTCAGGGAGCAGGAAGCGTGTTCCCGGGTGACAGCTGGTAGTAGGCTCAAGTCTTTGCCACGTGAGCATCTCCTGCGGCTGTTTAAGGGTCTTCACAACATGACAGCTGGCTTCCCTAAGGGATTGATCCAAGGGAGACAGCAAAGTGAAGATTATCATGCCTTTCACGATTTAGACCAGAGCCTCACACCATAATTTCTGCCATATTCCATTTTTTAAAAGCTAGTTACTAACTAGCCAGGCATGGTGGCACCTCGGCCACCATGTCTTGGCCAGCACCTGGGAGCCTGAGGCAGGAGGGTCACTGTGAGTTCAAGGCCAGCCTGAACTACATAGTTAGATTCTGTCTTTTAAAAAACCAAACAAAAAGCTAGTTGCTAAGTTCTGCCCATATTTAAGAAGAGAGCACTTGGGCTGGGGACTTAGCTCAGCGGCATAAGCACCTGCCTTGCAAGTGCACAGTTATGAGTTCGATCCCTTGTACCAAAAACAAGAGAACACTTAAGCCCTGTTTCTTAAAGAGAAGATTATCATAGAATTTTGGACCATTACCTCTTACATTCAAACTATTACACCATAAAGAAAAAACCCTATATTTACACAGTGAAATGTTATTAAGACACAAAGAAGAATGAATCCTATCATTTTCAGGAAAATCAATGGAACTGGAAGACATCATATTAAATGAAATAAAACAGACACAAAAGGACAGGTATCACATGTTTTCTCTCACATACAGAAATTTTTAAGAGACAAAGAGATAGGGAGGACTTAAAACTAGCAGTGTGTCATTAGGAACTGGGAGGGGTAGAGAAGGAAGAGAGAGAGGGCAGAAGAGTATGGATAGCAATGATCAAAATGATGTATACATGGAAATACCTCAGCAAGTTCCATTAATTTATACACTTAGTATGTTATAATAGTTACAAAAATAAAATAAGTAAAATCATCACATGCATCATGAGACACAAGCACCTGTCAGGCATTAAACACCCAAACTCTGAAATCAGGTTATACACCATTCCACTTTCTGTTCCACATTTATTTTCTTGTGGTCCTTGCTGCAGAAAAACCAGCTTCACAAAGATGTCTCTAGAAAAGCAATGTATCACAAGCTAAGGTTCAAAACTAAATTATTTTGCTTTGTGGTGGCCAACAGATGTTGCTGTTTTTCACTCAAATATGTTACATATGTCACTTGGGCCCCACGAGTTTACTTAGTCTCCTGGGGGGTGCCTCAGTGAACAGTTTAGAAAAGACTTCATGATTGTCCTCAGAGATAAAAATTAAGGTTGAAAATACTTTTAAAGAAGCCTCACTGGATACATCAACAGTTTTTCAATTATTCCTACTTCAAGGAAATTCTAAAAAAAAAATGAAGAATTTATTTCTATCTATGGTATGGAAATACAGTGGAAATTGCATGTCTTAATAGTTGCTTATTTAATATAAAAATTTCTAAAGCAGGAACTTTTCCCAGTTTCTATTTTGACCAAATAGCAGCCAGATATAAAGAAAAAGTAACTCACTGAAGAAAGAAAGAAAGAAAGAAAGAAAGAAAGAAAGAAAGAAAGAAAGAAAGAAAGAAAGAAAGCTTTAAAGTTCAACTTGGGGGAAAAAATTGGGTTTCAATCCCGGTACTGTAAAGAGAGAGACAGAGAAAGAAGGGAGGGAGGGAGGGAGGGAGGGAGGAAGGAAGGAAGGAAGGAAGGAAGGAAGGAAGGAAAATCTTGATGCACAAAATTGTGTTACAATCATTAGATTTTGGTTTCAGAAAATTTAATCTAATTTTCAAATGTCTCAGGATCTAGTGAAAATATAGGTGCCTCAGTTTTTAAAAAGGTGGCTTCTATAAGAGGCTTATAAATTCAGCTTCCTTATCCTAAAAAACAGGTATGCACTGGAGATCCACAGACATCGACACCCGCAGCCCTGGAGGGAGGATTGGACGTCCACCCTAGCATTCATTGAGTTCAATGACTCCGTTCGCTTCTCAAAGGACTCCTGGAGAGCAAAGAGCTCATAGTTGGTGTAATGGCTGCAGCAGTATCTCCCAGCTGCTCTAGACAATGTTCACAACCAAGGAAGCCAGCCTTTGGATAGCCTTCCAGGCTAATAACTCTCAGAAGCCAGCTATCTATGACAGGCAGCATGGAGGGCAGCAGTGGTAGATATGGAGGTATAAAGGAGCAGAGGAGGAGGATGGCTAATATACTTCAATTTTATAAAGTATTACATATTAGTAGAACAGTTCTGCAATTATTTAAAGTGAACATGAGTTGCCTCTTGTTTATATGTAGGTACAATATTATTTTGGTCAAATTTTAATAAGTCAATGTGGACATTTCTATATAAGCATAACTATTTGCATTTCCAAAGAAAATGTCTGTTAGGAAATATTTTGATGCTGTTAAAATTTAAATTTCTGATGAATGGGATTAGGGAATGGTGAGTAGGATGGGGAACTCTCATGTTTTGCCTGGTACATTTCCATATTTTTATTTTTCTGTTTTAGTATAATGAATCTATACATAGGGTGAAAAGTTAATGAGACAACATAAGATCTGCCATACTCATTCTTTTTAATGGCTACATAGTTACCACAATTTACTTAACAAAATTTCATGTACATCCTGTTTTTCCCTAAGATAAGTCTTTCCCATCCTTTCCCATCCTTCTCACTACGTTTTTGTGAATTACATGAGTATTTACAAGGATATATATATATATATATATATATATATATATATACTCTCCAAATGGACTCTGTGAATGGACATGGTGCAGTTTCATATGGTTGATCCAGATAGTCTTTTTGGACATACTGTAAGGTTGATAGGATTATCCTTGGTTTAACGAGACTGAATCCCCTGAAACCATGAACCAAATTAAACCTGATTGCCTTTAAATTGTGGGTGTCAGATACTGTGTCCCAGCAACAGGAACGCTTATTGGCATAACCTGAGAAAAGAGTAACAGATGCTCCTGGACGCTATAAAAAGAGATCCAAGATAGCAGTTCACGTATACACTGGTACAGGTGAAAGCCAATTCCAACTGGAGTTAGTCAAAAGACTTTGGGAAACAATCCTCATTGAATGACATAATTGCTTGAATACCTTCAGGTAATTGGCAAAGACAATATGATATGTAGCATCTTTTCCAAACTGGGGTATAGTGACATTAGTCAGAACATTATTATGTGCTACACCAGACCAATAGGCATGAACTGTCATGAACTCACAGTGCACCGAAAAAGAATATTCAAGGAAGAAAACAGGATCATAATTTACTACCTGGCAAATTTGTGGATATTAATAATAATATGATCACTATTAATTCACGCAAAATTACAATAAAATCACAGTGGAAAGATGAATGGGTGGCAAAGGTAGACAGGTGTAGTGAAGTTGGAGTAGAAAAGAGAACAAAATCTTCATCTTCTACAGTAATAAACTGGTGGACAATGCATAAAACAGAAAAATTAAGAGGTGGCTACACAAGAATGTTAACTAGAGACAAAAATACAATTTTTCTTTTTTTGTTTTTTTTGAGGCTGGGTTTTGCTGTGTAGGCCAGGCTGGCCTTGAACTCACAGCAGACCTCCTGCCGCAGCCTCCCAAATTCTGGGATTGCACCACCACACGCAGCGTAAGTGTTTATTTCCAAAGTCATGCATGCCAGGTCTTTGGTTTTTTTAGTCGGATTTTCAATATCCAGCAGGCACTACTAAGCAAGCTGGAAAAGGAAATTGTGAAAATAGTGTCCTCTCTCTCTCTTTGCTATGTTCTTGCGGTTAGCACTGTATGATCCTAGGAGACAGTGCCTTTAATGAAGTCATCATATCTAAATCTAATTTGATTTTCAGAAGTTTTCATCCAAATGTCCTCATTAGATCTAAAAATAATAGCTGTTACCTTCTCAACATTGACTTAGCTCCCCCTCAGGGGTTCGGGCAAAGGTCATCCTGAATTTTACCACCAATGATCTGTTTGCTCAGATCCCTATGTAGAGGCTCACAGAGGCTGGCTGCCTCCTGGTAGATGTACATTCCTCTTGGGTGCCATTTACCCAAAGCCATGAAAATTTAATAGTTACAAGAAACTTCAATTTGCACAGATTTCTAACAAGCATTCTTTTTTAAAAAATAGAAGTTTACTATCAAATATTTACTAATTCAATGCAAATATTTGAACTTATAAATGGAGAAGCAACCTAACTGAATATGGACCCCTCTGTAGGCAGTGGCTTTTCAGAGACTGCCCCCTGCTCTTACAGGAGCAGTAGAATCTGCAAGGCAGGACAGAAAAAGCAGACTCACCTAGCTCTGGGGTTGTGTAGCTGTGCAATTATTAAGATATTTAATCATTCTGAAGTTCAATGTCTTCCCTGTAAAATAGAAAAAATACTATTTCTAAGATAACAATATGCAATATATATTAACTAGTGTTAACTTCTTGCTATTTTTTTTTAAATTCCGTATCATTTCTATCCTTTTTTCAGTTTTGCTAAAAAAAAAAAAAAAACTTCTTTACGTATCCTTAATACAAATAAGTACCTGATTTAAGTGTAGTACTCAACATATACTGAAAGTCCCTTCCCTCTTTTATCTCGGGTTCTCGGGAAAGCGGGTGCAGGTATCGTGTCTACCTTCCCTCTTTGTGGCCAACCGCCATGCTGATTGATGCCTCTGGTTGAGGATATGAAGAGAGAGTGAAGAAATGAGCCTGTCAAAGAATATCTTTTCAGCTTGCATTCATTCACAGCAAAGGACCTCAACAATCAGATCGACCTTCAGGGATCTTCCCTTTTACTCCAGAGTCAGGATTTTCTGTTAATTCACAGGTAGAGATTTTTTTTTCCCCTGGTAAAACTGCCAAGTCAAAGGCAGACAAGGCTAACTGGTTTGAGAAGTGTCTCACTTCTTCCCCAAACTACATGATAAAGGTATGATTTGGGTCTCTTTGCAGCAAAATGAAAGAGAAAAGATAATGAAGAAAAACCATACAGGAGACATAGAAAGTGAAGAATAAGATTTCCCACCCACAACAGAAATGAAAAATCAAATAAGCAATAATACAATTGTAACAGGAGACTTTAACACACCATTGACCCAAAAGGACAGATCAACTAGACAGAAAATCAGCAAAGACATAACAGAACTGAATCACACCTGTGAACAAATGGACTTGATTGATGTATACAGAGTGTTCCATCCAACAACATCAGAATACACCTTCTTCTCAGCAGTACATGGGACATTCTCTGAAATAGACCATATACTAGCCCACAGAACATATTTAAGTAAATGCAAAAGAATTGAAATTATCCCATGCATGTTATCGGATCATAGTGCTGTGAAACTAGAAATTAATGATAAAAGAAATTGCAAAA
>PVJX010027538.1:0-24773 GCA_004027295.1 Dolichotis patagonum | reverse complement strand
CATATGGTTGGATGTTGTTTCTTGATCCATTCTGCCAGTCTGTTTCTTTTGATTGGTGAGTTGAGGCCATTTACATTAATGGTTGTAACTGTTATATATTGGTTTATTGTTGACATGTTATCTTTCTGCTGTTGTGTCTTTAGCTTTCCATTCTGTTTCATTGTCTGCCTTGCTTGGTGGTTTTATCCCATGTGTATCTAGAATGTCTTTCAGTATTGTTTGTAGGATTACTGCATTCACCTCTTAACTGGCCTCCCTGCTCTGAATTTTTCAGCAATCACCTACAGTGATCCTCCTCAAGTCTTGCTGAAAAAGAAAGTCAAATCATGTCACTTCCTTCTCCAAATCCTCTATTTATCTTTCTAATTTAGTACAAGAGCCACAATATAAGAGAATATATCTGATCTCACCTACTCTCTCTCTGACTGAATCTCCTCGATGTCTCCTGTTATGGCTTGAATTTCAATGTTCCGCCAAAGTCACATGCACTCATAGGTGGGCTTTTCAGAGCTGGCAGGCCTGCTGCTGCCGCTGCTGCTGCTGCTGCTGCTTCACTGCTTTGCAGCCTTCTGCCTGCCATGCCATGAATTGTGATGCCCCTCTGCTCAACCACCTTGCCTACAAACCAGCTGACTGTGGAAAAAACCTCTACAAAGTGTGAGCTGAAATAAACCTCTCCTTCTTTATTTGTCTCAGCAAGGAGAAAAGTAACTCCCCACTCCCCAGCATGCTGACCTATTCTGTGGTCTTTAAATATGCTCCACACATCTTGCTATAGAGCATTAGTCCTTTTTGTGCCCTCTATCTGGAATGTCCTTGACTTCAGGGCACCATGTGTGGTTCCGTCACTTCTTTCAAGTCTTTTCTCGATTAACAGACTCAAGCGTTCAGCCATACCTCTTACCACTGCACAGTCTTCATACTTACCCTATCTTTCCTTTTAGCAGTAATCACCATCTAAAATATTCTCTAACCAATGATCATATGGAGTACCCCTGTTCCTAAGGATTGAGTATTTATCTATTTTATTCTCCATTTATCTTATGTCCTTAAACACATAGCAAGGATTCAATAACTATGTATTAATGAAATGAATGCAACTCTTAGAAGCAATATTGAGATACTTAAATGATACTACAATCTTCTATTACATGAGGGACCATGACATGTTCATATCTACAAAGCAGGCACATGAACAGTTACATACTTAAACATAAAACAACAAACAAGCTTACTCTTTTATCCAATACTCTTGCTGACATTACCCTTCTTTCTTGGCATGGACGACAGATGGACTGTCACTAGATACAGATAAGAGGATCTGATAGTGACTACAGGCATTCAACAACCTTGCCAGATCAGTGACCATACATCTTAAAACTCACCAGACTCTCCCTTAGAGAGGAAGCCTTAGCAACACAACGTATCACTTATTATTCACTAACACACTTATTTTCCAACATGAAGACTCATTTAGAAGCACTAACAATTTGGGTTGACTAGCACCTAACCTGATTTCAGGGTGGGGAATAACATAGGACAGCAAACAGTTTAAGTGGTTGATACTACATCCAATTTAAACTCCATGAATGATTTATAAGTTTTGAAAATAAAGTATGCTTATCTGAGTTTCCATCCAATATCCATGGAAATTTGTTCAAATTCCATATTATATTGGATTCTTGGATTTAATTACATGATATAGAAATACAACTAGTTTCAACTAAAATTTTTAAAAATTAAAATGAAATATAATAATCTCATATAGAAATAAGAAACAGATTCTAAAAATCAGAAAAGTAATGACCTGGAATCACTCCAGGAGATGTGAATTCTCAAATCAAATTATTGCTTACTCTTAACATAATGCTTCATCGAAGTTAGCATTATATTTAGTAGCAAGAAAACTAGAACTCTCTGAAAGGCCAAACAATGGGGAAGAAAACAAAAAGCAACAAAGAGCTAGTTAAATAAATTATTAAGCAAAAATATAAAAGCACATCATGTAACCATTAAGAGATGTGGCTGACCTATGTACATTAATTTATAATATTCACCAAGACATAACTATATGATAAAAGCAAGCTGAAAATAAACAATGCAGAACATGATTAAAATTACATGAAATAATGTGTACATACACATGCATATGTGTGTGTGTATATATATATATATATGTGTGTGTGTATTTTTATATGTGAATTATGTATTTTTATAGCCATCATTATCTATCATTATCTACCATTATCTGCTCCTTGCCCAAGAGGCCTGCCTACAGACACATCAATAGATTCTTTGGCCTTGTGGCTACTGGTTGGATTCAAACAATGGAGTTTTGGCAGAAGATGTGAAAGCAGGAGGAAAGTAAATCATCTTCCCCTTATTTTTCACACTTGATTCATTCTACCCTCTAAAGACCACACTATCTGTCAGGCATCCTCTGAAAAGTTTTCTTTCCAAATTGCAGGAACCACTCTTTCCCCTCTCCCTGCAGGCACACATGTTGTAGAAGAAGAGTTCCTGCTGATAACGTTTGTGGAACTGTGCCATCCCTACAGCTGTTCTCGAACCCTGCTCACATGTGCCTACTTTCAGTGTTCTGCTTGGGCAGTTTCATTCCCAGCATAACTCTAAATAATAATAATTATTATTAATAATAATAGTAATACTTACATGTGTGCTTTATATTCGATAATATGTATAATATATTCTTACACTGCAAAGGAAATTTTTTAAAGATAAAAATGAGATTTGAGATTGGGACAGAGGTCTAAACTTTCAAAAAACCACATGGTCACCTCAATAGAAGCAGAAATAGCTTTCAATAAAGTCCAACACATGTTCATGATTAAAAAAAAACCCTTCAGAAACTCAGAATGCATGGTGTCTACCTCAGTCTAATAAATGCCATCTATGACAAACCAACAGCCAACATCATACTAAATGGACAAAAACTGAAAGCTTTCAATCTAAAATCAGGAATAAGATAAGGATATTCACTATCATCACTCCTATTCAATATAGTTCTGGAAATACTAGCCAGGGCAATCAGACAAGAGAAAGAAATAAAAGTAGTAAAGATAGGAAAGGAAGAAGTTAAATTATCACTATTTGCACATGACATGATACTCTACATAGAAGACCAAAAAACTCCATTAATAGACTACTTGAGGCAATGAACAAATTCAGCAGTGTAGCTGGATACAAAGTCAACACTCAAAAGTCAATAGCATTCCTGTACACAAACAAAAAACTCACCAACAGAGAAATCATGGAAATATCGCCTTTCATAATAGAATCTAAAAATATGAAATATTTAGGAATCAACTAAGAATGTAAAATACCTATGTACTGAAAATTATGCTATGCTAAAAAAGGAGATTGAAGAGGATATTGGAAAATGGAACTATATTCCTTGTTCTTGGCTAGGAAGAACCAACATTGTGAAAATGGCTATACTCCCAGAAAAGTTTCTGCACTTCAAAAGAAATCACCAACAGAGTAAAAAGAAAACCTACAGAATGGGAAAGAATTGTAGCCAGCAACCTCTCAACACTTACATCAAAAACATATAAAGAATTGAAAAGCATCAACCCCCACAAATTCAAAGACCCTCTCCAAAAATGGGCAGCTGAGATGAACACACAGTTCTCAGATGAAGATATACAAATGCCAAATAAATACATGAAGAAATGTTCATCATCACTGGTCATTCAAGAAATGCAAATTAAAACAACATTGAGATATCATCTCACACTGGAAAGAATAGCTGCCATCAAGAAATCAATTGATAACAAATGTTGGCAAGGCTGTGGGGGGAAAAGGAACACTGCTCCACTGTTGGTGGGTGTGTAGACTGGTGCAACCACTATGGAAATCACTATGGAGATTTCTCAGAAGACTAGGATTAGAAGTTCCATTCAATCCAGCTATTCCCCTTCTTGGTATTTTCCCAGAAAAACTGAAAAGGTCATGTCACAGTAATATATGTGCACCCGTGTTCATAGCAGCACAATTTGTAATAGTTTAATCTTGCAAACAACCAAGATGCCCATCAACCGCAGAGTGGATGGAAAAGATGTGGTATTTTTATACAATAGAATATTACTCAGCTGTGAAAAAGGTTGATCTTGAGGCCTTCATAGGTAAATGGAAACAACTTGAGACTATCCTCTTTATTGAAATAAATAAGAATCATATTTATAAATATCACATTGTGTCTCTAGTGTAAAAAGTAATAAAAACTGTAGGAGTAGTAAAACCCAAAATGTGTAATTGCTATTGTAAAATGGAGAGGAAAAGAAAGTGCTGTAAAGAATATAACTGCATGTATGTTTAAGTGTGTAAGATAGATAAACATATTATTAAGTTTTTGTTGGATCATTAAGCAGAACTGTTTGCAGTCTCACTGTTTGTCTACTTTGTATGCTTTAATTTTGTAACTTGAACTATTTCTTAGATGACAGTATGTAATTTATCAACTAGTGATTTGTTAGTGTTAATTTTTTTGAAATTCTGTATTATTTCTACTCTTTTCTGTTTTGCTTTTTTTCACTTTAAATAAAATTTTTAAAAAATTTTCCTACTTTTGATATGTATGGGACTATGTACAAACAATTTGGTTAGAAGCAAAACAAATTGGATATATATATATATATATATATATATATATATACACACACACACACACACATACTATATATGATATATATTATATATCATATATATACTATATATACTGTATATGATATATAATATATTATATATATCATATATATAGCAAAAATGTGTAGTTACCTTTTTAAGTGGAATATAACACAAATTTTGTCATAAAGACACATTGTTGTGAGTGTATGTTCATTGTTTAGAATATTTCCATTGCTGAATTGTTAATTTTAATTATATGAGTGTTATTAAACAATGAATACTTAACAGGAAAAAAAACAGAAAAAGTCAAATTTTTAATACTTAGTGTGTATAAAAAAGCATCAAAATTTTCAACATCAACCATATTTTGGTGTACGAAGTCTAAAAAGTAACAGAAATAAAGTCCTATATGAGCTGAAATTAAAATACTAATAAACTCTACAGCAAAAATAATACTTGATTCAGTTGTCACACATAAGGCAGTCCCCATTTGTGACAACAGCCCCTTCCATACAAAGGTATCCATACAAAGGTAAAATTAACAGGAACATAAAATATTAATAAAATATTAAATTCTTAACAAGTATCACAAATTTGTGAATAAATATCAATATTTTCACATCAGCTGCATACTTGCTTATAATACTTAAAAGATAACCTCAGACATAAATTCTTATGCGAATTACAACAAAAATACCAACAGAATTCTACAACAAAAATAATCTTTGCTTCAATTATTACACCCAAGGCAGTCTTCACATATAGCAACTGCATGCTCCATACACACATCTCACTTACACTGACAATGCATGCACTTATCTTTCCTGCATAGCAGGCCATTCTTGTAATTTCTTTTGTATTTCTCTTAAGTCTGGAGCTTCTTATTATATTGTAGAATGTTTAATTAGCAGGAAAATATCAATAAAATAAAATATCAAATATGTAATAAGTCTTAGAATAGACATCAACATTTTCATATCAGCTGTTTGTTTACAAAACCTAAAAGATAACATCAGAAGTAAAAAACTATGTTAACTATAATTTAAATGCAAATGAAAGTCTACCACAGAAATACTCTTTGCTTCAACTGTCACCCCAAGGCAGGCTTCACACATGACAACTACATATTTCATGCACAAGTATTACTTACACTGACAGCACATAGGTTTTGTTTTCCTATCTTTTTATTGTAGAGCAGTTAACATCTTTTTGGTTTCCCTGTTGTTGCAGTAGGTCTTTGTGATGTTGCACCCTCCTGTTCACCTGTTAGCTCACCAGTGTATAGTTCCCTTGGCAGAAATACTTTATTCTTCCTCAGTTGTACATTACCATCTAAGAAAATTTCCATATGATATTTTGCACTCTTTATTTTCTTTGTAAACTATGAAACTATTTATACCATACATGCTTAGAATCAAGTAAAACATTCCATTGGCCACTGATTTGTGTTTCAAGTGACATCATAGTTGCTGTGTAACTCATGGACAACATCTAGTGCATCTTTGGTTTTGTGGTAAAAACTTACCATCATCTAAGGCTTCAGTTTTGTATAGTTTTTAGTACAGTTAGAAGCTGAATCACTCCTTTTCCTTACTTTCTTTCAACTGCAAATCCCACACCACCCTAACACCCTGCCTAAAGCTACAGAGACCAGAAAAAGCTGCCAAATGTTTATCAACAATCATGTATTCATATGGTGTGTAAATTTCTTGACAATTAGTCACAAATTTCTCAAACAATGAGTGGATTGCAGCTATATTATCATTTCTTTTTCTTTCTGGGAAGGTGGTTTTGGCAATAAATTTCAGGCAATTTTGAAGGAAATCAAATCTCCTCAGTGGTATTGTTTCTCTACAAACCTCAAGCCCAAACCCAAAACTCTTTTATAACTGTAAGTCTTTTAAATTCCTACCATTATCATGAGAAAGCCCTGCTTAGTATAACAGACCTATGTATATGTTTTTGATTCAGCTAGCAAGGTGTCATAAGAAACACATTTTTAGTCATACACACACTTTTACTGGTATATCTTCATTCCTGTATTTCACAACATCTTGTGCCATTTTATCTATTACAACAATTTCCAAAATTGAAGAGCTGTACTGACATTCCACCAATTAGGTTTCAACCTGCCTGGCTCCTCATTATATTTTTGGATGTAGTTCTAACATTGGATTACTCCATTTGGTTCCATGAGCATTTTGTACCATTGTGACTAGTCAATTACCTACTATTATTATAGATAACTAAGTTATTTAGAAATACTGTAGGCATTCAGACAAGGTAGACACCTCAAAAAGTCAGGGAAGAAGATAACTGTGGCTTGAGTCGTATTCAAGGAAGGCCAGACTTCCAAAAAAGAAACTGCTCACCCATATACTTCTGCTAGGGATGCAGTGATTGATATTCTACACAGACATCAATCACCTTGGAGTGGAAGATCAAAGCTCTTAACCCACCTTTTCCAGGAAAGCCCTGCCCTTCTTGCTACATAACTTGCTTCCCCATTGAATCAACATTACTCAAGGGACTATAATTAATTTTTAAAATACTTGTAATCTTATTGGTTGACCATAGTTCTATCCCACCTCCCACCCATCCTGTGATTTTTCCATTGGATCAATATTACCTAAGCAATACTTGTAATCTCTTGATTGATTATAGTTGTGTCCCACCTTGATCCCACCTCACTTCATGGCTTTGCTCATTAAACATCCTTGAGAAGCAGGGTTGGTGGTAAATACACTTTTCAGGTCTCCTTCTGTCTCTCTTACAAGCTTTTCTTCCTTTTAATAAATAATTCCTACTCTTAACCTCCACTGCTCCTAGAACTCATTCCTCTAATTTAGAGATTAAACAGCATTTTGGACATATAGCAGCATGGAAACTTCTTTCCTCTATATCACTAACATTGTTCATTTCTTCTTCATCTGAATCAGGAAGGTCTACACTCCCTGTGTCTATATCTGTTGATTCCTGCTTCACTGTACTGTCACAGGAACTATGGTTCACATGGTCAATGTCACCATCTGTTCATGAGTCACCTGATGATTTGCTTTGGATCTCCTTCAAAACTTGAAAATTTGGCTTTTCACATGTCATTGTACTGAATTAGTCTACCTCTAACAGAAAAATCAAAAGAAAACTTTTTGTTAAATAAATCGTAAATACACAATTGTTGCTGCTTTGGTACTCCTGTATTCACCTTGTCATTCCTCTGCCAATGAGTGAATGCACAGATGGGTTCCTACTGTCCCCATGCCTAACTGCTGTAAACCACACAGACATTCCATTGTTATAAAGTACATGTTTACCTAACAGAAAATGATATGAGTGTATTTTACCCCCTGTAATGCTCAGGTAAACATAGTCAAAACTGAGGATTATGTGACTTAAAATCCAGATTTGACACATTCACACAGTTCCACATACCTTGCCATTGATCATATCAAGTGAATAAACACAAAGATTGCATCCTGTATCCCCTAGGTGAACACAAAGATTGCATCCTGTATCCCCTAGGTGAAGTCACTGAGATGCAGAGCATTATGCTAAAGTACAATTTTACAATAGGAAACTATGGGATTAGTTGTTGTAACCCAGTGTTATGTCCTTCAGGAATGGCATAATAGAGGGGGGGAACAATGAACACCAAGAAAAGCAATAACGTGGGTGTTCATTTTGAACAACACAATGTGTCTGATAGGAAGGATTTTCACTGCTTAAATTCATATTTGAGTTTAAAGTAGCTTTCCTCAAAGAGTTGTTTCTGAAATACCCTGTTTAAATGAAGTGTTTTTAGAAAAGAAGATACTTTAAAATTTGCTAAAAAATAAGCCCATTTTCTCAACATGTCTTATTCATGTCTTAGATTTGCTACTTTCCAATTGATTGTACTTTTGGAGATCTTTAGACAGCAGTATAGTTAAATAAACATGCTTTTTTTGATTTCAGAAAATGTTTATCTTCCATGATTAAAACAATCCCATTTGCAGAAAAGTAATATTGACTACTAGAACTATTCTCAAAGCTTCCTAAACTACTGTTAGAAAAAAAAAAAAGAATAAATCACTAATGTAGTGTTGGAGTTCACAATTAAATTAATTTATAGGGGCTTTAATGCAATTAAATTTCCTCCAGACAGTATCTCTAATAGTGTTGGGGGTTTTTACTTAATATAGTTTAAAGCATAATTCACTTTCATTTTTGCAAAGTCATTTAAATATTACAAATATCACTTTTATACACATTTCCATGGTGACAATATGTTCGCAGTCTATTTAATTTGCAGATGATGAAACCAAAATGAAAACTCTCTAAGGATCATAGATCTTCTATAACATCACATTTTCCTTCCTTTCCATAATATTAAGTTTGTAAATTATCTATATTTGCAAAAATGGACTCTCAAAGCACTAATAAATACTTCAAATGATATGATTGTGAAACATTAAGAAAATTAAAATCCAGAACAAAGACAAGCATCAGTGATACAAAAAACCAAAATATCTGAGATATATAAGTTAATAAATTATTAGGCTTTGAGATTAAATTTAACAAATCTTTCTCACAGTCAAATTGTGAAAACAGAAGTACATAAACTGTACACAAGCACCCAAAACAAAGCTCAACTTATTCATATATAACAAGACTAGGGATCTCCAAATACATTAAGGTGACTTTTATAGTCACAACTGATAAATAAAGTTTTTAAGATAATTTTTCATGCTTCCAAACTTATATGTATAGTCTCTAAACTGGAAAGTATTTAGTAGTAGATAGGTAACTAGTTTGTACCTTGAAACACATAGACATTTGGCCCAAAGAATTTTTAGCTAAATTCAGATGTTATTTTTGTTACAAATACATAAAACAGAAGTGAAATATTTGACAAAGAAGAAGGAGATGTAACTATACAAATCATAACTTTAATTGACAGGAATATGAAAATTCTGGAGGATAACAAGCATCACTGAAAGAGGTGACAATTAGGCAAGAATAAAAACCTCAATGTATGCTGCATAATAAGGAAACAAAGTCTATTTTTCCTCTCCAGATTATTTTCTACTACTGTACAAACACGGTTGGAAAAAATATCCTTCTCATTAATGACAGACAAAGGAAAAACCAGGACATTCCTACCTGGTTTCCAGATGAACTGATTATCCTTTTTGCCTTCCAAATGAGCTGCATGGGACAGCAAGAGTGAAAGCAATGGAAACAGTTTCCTCATGCTCCTCCATGCCCAAGCAGTAACAGGAAGATTACCCTTTGGAAACATTCTTCAAGCTGTTCCACCTCTTGACTTGCCTATTCCTAAAGGAAAAAAGAAAAAAAAAAGTTAGGTAAGTTTCACCTGTTCAGCAATTATGAAAATTTACATTGAGAGCTAGAGCCTTTATCATGATAATATTATAAATCTTCCACTACATTACCATAAAGGTAGTATATGTAATACTATCATTTGAAGGACAGTAGTTAGTTTGCCGTGTTTTTAATCATTACCTAGAGAAGCTACATCAATTCTACTAACTCAGTAGCCCCTTAGTCAGTCAACTTTTATTCCTAAAAGAAAGCAAAGTTGGAAAATACTGAGCATATTACCTCCTTCTACTCAAACAAATCCTGTGAGATTCTCACTGTTGGGGAATAGATAATGCATACATGACTAAGTCCAAAAGAGAGTGAGAAAATCTCTAACCTACTATGAAGAGAGTAGAAAAATGGAGATAAGGCAATTAGTTCTTCTCTGGTAAGAAAAAAGAATGAAACTCACACAAGATATTGAGAAGAGCCTTAGGGGAGCATAAGGAATCAGGAAGGACACAGGAGGCAGAGAGAACAAGGTACTGAAATGCATTTTGTGTTTGGTGACTGGCAATTAGATATGTTGGTGGCTGCTTTGTGGGACATAATAGGGTAGAGCAATGGACGGAGATGACACTCAGGGCATAGATTGAGGCCCAATTATAAAGCACCTTGATTGTCATATGAGGAATCTGGATTTCATGGTATAAACCACAACAATAAGGATCATAAAACACCAATGACTTAAATAACTGAGATCAGTATGCATAATGGATACTACGGGATGGTGCTAGAGAAGCTGAGTAATTAGGAAATAGTGAAACAGTCAAGACAAATATTGAAGAATGAAAAAATCAGGAAAGATGTGAGAGGTAGTACAGAAGCTGCATTAAAATATCTAGTTCACAATTGGATGTATCTTATAAAAAGGATGAGGGTTAAACAGGACAAATTTAGATAACTGAACTAATGGTATCTCTTAACTGAAGAGTATATGGTAAGAGAAACAGGTAAAAATGGACTATAAAAAGAATCTATTTTTAAATTTTTTATTAGTACTTTTTTATAAAAATAATGATTGCATTCATTATGGGGAGTTGTATGTGTACATAACTCCTCTAAATTCTTAGATTTCCTTCATATTCTCTGCCTCTCCCTTCTCATCTCTTGGACCCTCACCACTTATAAAAGCTCTATCTTCATGTTTCCTATTTTATTTTATTTTGCTCTTTAATTTACTTATGCTTTGGGTTTCTCGAATAAGAATCTACTTTTGACTTACCATAGTATGTCTCATGTGCCTGTCAGATATCCAGGTACAGTCTTCTGGTACTTTTGTTTTTGTTTTTCAGAGCTAGAGATCAAATCCTGGGCTTTGTGTACAATAGGGAATTGTTCCACTACTGAGATACACCCACAGCCGTATTTACAATTTTATTTAAAAAAATCTACCTGGAGTTGAAAGCTGATATATTTAGCATAACACATATATTTATGGAAACATTATTTACATAGAAACAGACATACATAGAAGAGTAAAAGTACTAAACGCAAAGCAAACATCAAGGGTAGAAGTGATTGTTGCTAGATGCTTCCCTGCAAAATTGTTAAAAGACTGGTGGTAAACCTGACATGAGCTCCTGGTGACCAAATAAAAGAAATAGGTCCTATAGTCCTCTAATCCTAATGTGCCTAGTATTAAATTATACCTCCCACTTTTTTAATTCCTCTTCCAAAAGAAGCCATCTTACTCCCAAGCACTGACGGAATTTACCCCAGGGGTCCTCATTAATACAGATGACACTGAGAAACGTGGTGAACACATTCTTCAGCAAATAAAATTGACAACAGTATGTATATGGGAGGGTCTCATGCCACTCCCTGAACACTAAGGGGACAGTGGCAAAGTACAAATCAGTAAAACTTATTCTACAAGGAGGTAAACAATGAAGTTCAAGTACACAGCTCTCTGATGGCCAATCTCAACCCAGGAATCAAGAGAATACTTTGAAAGACAACCAAAAGCTTTTGGCTGAAATACCATAAGGCCTGCTAGTTTGTTTGACTGTGTCTAAGAAGATTTCCCAGACTGTTGAGGCGTTAATGGATATAATTCTAAAACTTCTGTCCTTGAGAACTAAAATGGCCCATCTTGGTGCAAATAGCCATGAATATGATTGACTATGGTGGTCTTTTTGCCAAGAATTAGGTAACATAAATGATAAATTGTAGCTTATTCTAAGGGCATTGCTATCTTATATGGTATATCTGTGTAAAGCAGAAAAAGATAGCTTCTTGTCAAGTAAAAGTATGTACTTTGAAGTTAGTTTCTTATTACATAAACCAAATTCTTCTGGCCATGACTGCTTTTTCAGAATGCCTCTGCACATTAACCTAGGTTTTATGCAATGATAGACTCACCCTAGTCCTCTGTCACACATTTACCACCACCACCATCAAGAGGCACACCCCTTACCCCCTTTCCTGTTTTGTGATGAGACTGCCAATTTCAGATCTGCAGTTAGGGTAGACCCAAGGAGTGGCAGGGGACACAGTACAGGCATATGTGTTACCATCAGTTCTTGCTATGCCCAGCATACAAGGTCATGAATTCAGCAATGGGTTTATATAGGAAGGAACTCCTTATTAGAAGTCTTCAAGTGTCAACTTCCATCAAATTGCTCCCATATCTGATAGTAACTGACTATAAAATATGTCCCCTTAGATGAGACCTCTTTGCACACATGCATACCCTACAGATATTACACTCTGAAAATGGCAAATTCACATGCTTCTAAGAAATAGGAGCAATTGTGACATGGTATTTTAAAGACAGCCTAAGTCTTCTGTGACAATGAAGAGTTACTCCACTTCTGCTAAACAGCAGACTGAGCCAGCCCATGATTTCCTTCAGGAATCAACATAAGATCTTCTACACACATACACAGACACACAGACACATACAATGGATGATAAACAGATTTGATAAATGTCATCTAGACATTTTTCAGAACACAGTATTGCCAACTACTCCAATGAAGCAGCAGGAAAACAAAACCTACATATTACCCCCACAATATACCAAAACTTCCAGGTGAATCCTACAAAGTTGATAAACATACCTGTGAGAAAGTAAAATAAGTTGGCCTCTGTATAATGAATGATCTAAGTCAATATAATGTTAGAGGGTGTTTGATAAAAATCATGGCCTTGTTTTAAAATACTTGATCCTGAGCTATAATTTCCAAAGTTAATAAAGTAATTAGCTAACAGGACTAGCTCTCTATTGAGGCTACTTTTATTCATGACATAAAATCACCAGTGTATACAAGATGACTTTGTCTATTCTCATTAGTGGGAGACATGTATCCAGCATATCTAAAAACACATTCAAGTCATTAAAATTTAAACAAACAAAAAAGTACATTTTCTTTACTCCAAATATTCATAAATAGGAAGCCAAAAAACACATTTGAAAGATTTAGTTCTACCAAGACCACACATGAGCTTGAATTGTCAAGAATTTGTATATAAATATTTGCATAATATTTTGATTTTAGTTGAAAAAACGCATTATGATTATCTTAACATAGGTTATTACGAACCTTGATCTCTTCTTAGGCTTAAAACCCAAGACAGATCATGAAAAAAAGTTTCTGAATATATCTGAAAGAATGACGAAAAGATTTAAGATGCCATCACAATCTAACTCCTAAAAAGACCCACACAATTATGGCATTTGCATTACCTACTGTCTTAGTTACTTTTTCTAGTTGCTGAGACAAAACATCTCACATTCAAAGTGAAAGGATAAAAGGTTCTGTGACTCAGAGTTTGGAGAAGTTTCAGTTCATAGTTGGTAAGTTCAAGGCAGTGTGACATGGCAGAGGGACATCACAGAGGAGAAACAGTTCATGGCTGGCAGAAGGCAGCAAAACAAGGAGGCAGCAGACCTCTTCTGTCCATTATATCCTACCCAAGCTACATGTCCTTAGGGAAGTTAGTGCTCACACTCAGGGTGGGCCTTCCATTATTCACACACAGGACTATGCCAAACCAATCAGTGGACTAATTTAGTAATTACCCACCCTTAATCTCAGCATCATACACTTAATCTCCAGCATCACATTTTCTAGATTCAATCACCTCTGCAAAACCCCAACTATGACCCATAAGGCTTTGGGGGGACAACTAAGTACAAGCCATAGCACCTATGATACTATAACTCATTACATTCCTTTTACCAAGAAGCCTGAGGCCAGAATGGAAAACTAACTTTGCTGGAATTTCCCCAACCAGCTGTAAGGCATGCATTTCATATGCAAGTAAGGTGAGACTGCTTGGCTGATGGCAAGTACAAAATTAAATCTGAACACAGGTTTGTCTACTGCACTAAGCCATGGTGCTGTTCTTTCTTCCAAATGCCTAAGGCTCACTAAATTATTCCTTCGAAGACAGTAGAAATAATTTTTCTATTTGCAATCAGAGAGGCCACAAAAGTTCACTATAAACAAAATAATACAAGAAACAGACGAGTGTCCTATACAACACAAATGTAAAAATTCTAAAAGCCTGATAAACTATGTTATGCAGGAGATGTGCTACCCATGATGTCATGAATAATTTATATTATGAAGGTTGTTGAATTTCCAAATCAACTTATTTACTATATATCTTAGCATCCAAAATGTATTTGCAAGGTTAGGTCTAAACTGATGAATACTAAGAGAAATAAAAAAATGCAGTTTCTTCTTTTAGCCTCAGTTTTCTAATCATTTAAAGGCCACTCAAACTATTAAAAAAATGTGCTTTATATTTCACATGCATTTCATTTTCCCTTAAAATATTCTTAGTATTGAAGTCCTTGAATATTTAAAGGTACAAAACTTAAAAAATAAAATAGAAACTGTCCCAATTTGCTTTCAGCCTGAAGGAACAGCAATGAATGAGAAGAAAAAAATAAAAACAAGCTATGATTATGCATATCCCCATAGTGGCATCTCATGGCAACTGTATAGACATGGTTCCATAAGGATGGGCATTTGGTGGGTCAAATTCTG
The DNA here is from genome assembly GCA_004027295.1 of Dolichotis patagonum. Lineage (NCBI taxonomy): Eukaryota > Metazoa > Chordata > Mammalia > Rodentia > Caviidae > Dolichotis > Dolichotis patagonum. The sequence continues at coordinate 9,759 of PVJX010027538.1, read as the reverse complement.
ATAACAATGTTATACATTCACTTCATCTTTTATGATACACTTCCCATGCATTACTATACACAAGACACTGACCAAAGCACTTCACTGAACACTCTCCACAGTTCTACAAGTGAATTATTCATATGATCCCCCATTTTCAAGATGAGAAAATTGAGACATGGAGAATTAAATGGCAATCTGAGATCACAAAGGTGGTAAGTTATTTGCAAGTGAACTCAACGGTCTTCCTCTCAAACAAAAGAGACCAAGGCTATGATTTAACACAAGCAATTTTTCATGCCCCTGAAATATGGATGCTTTTCAACTCTGTGGTACTTTCAGTAGCATGCATAAGTTACACATCATTTCACTTGATCCTCATGATACAACTACAAGCAACTCTCTTTGTTACTTTTCTCTCATTGCTGAGACAAAATACTTGATATTCAAAATTACAGGAGGCACAGTTTATTTAGCTCACAGTTTGTAGAGGTTTCAGTCCATAATTGTCTGACTCTAAGGCAGGGTGTCACATGGCAGAGAAGCAACCATTTATGGCCACTGATGCAGTGAAGACAGCAAAAGCAGCAAGAGCAAAAGGGTGAACCAAGTCTCTTTCTACCCTTTTCACCTTATCCAGACTTCTTGAATCAGGGCTGTACCAATACAACCAGTAGACTGACCCAGCACTCACTCAATTTAATCTCAACACCCTCAATCCCAGCAATTTACTATGAATCAATCAAAACTCTAGGTTCAGCTGCCTTTGAAAAAGGCCCTTCTAAAACAGCATGAGGTTTTGAGGGGAACAGCAAAACACAAACCATAACATTCCACCTCTGTTCCCCAAAAGATTCACACACATCCTTTTATGCAAAAGGCATTTAGTCCATCTCCAAGAGTTCCCAAGATCTTACCAGTTTCAGTATTGCTGAAAATTCCAAGTCCCAAGTCTCCACTGAGATTTAAGGCAAACTCTTAGCTGTGAGACCCTGTACATGTGAAAAAAAATTTCAAACATTCAATGGCACAAGATAGACATTTCCATTCCAAAAGTTTTACAAATGGGGGAATTCAAAGGAATAGGACCAAAGCAAGCCCAAAATGCAGCAGGCCAAACACCAAGTCCTTTTGTTCCATATGCCACAGCCAAGGTAGTCCGTGGTAGATGTCAACTCTAAAAGGATGAAGTGGTTCGTCCTGTGGCACATCCGCTGGTTGCAGCTCCCACAGCTTCACTCTTGGGCCCACTCTGCTCCCTCCTTGCAGTTTTCCTCAGATGATCCATGTACCTGGCTTCTCCAAATTTCTGGAGTCTCCTCTGTACCTTTAGCTTCAGACTCACAGCTTCACATATTGCCTTCTCAGAGGTACACTGCTGGGACTTCCAAGCCTCCTGAAATCTGGGCAGAAGCCATCCTGACCCCACACCTCTTCTATTTTTCATGAACCTAGAATCAGCATCACATGGATGATGCTAAGGTCTACTGCCAGCTGGAGCAGTAGCCAAGCTTCCCTCTCTCTTGGATGTAGGAGTTGAGTACTTGGATTTCTCAGCACTCAGAATCCAATTCCAAGGAATAAATTCTTTATGCTGGTATCATTCTAGAATATGGTATGCTGGGACTTTCTTCTCAAAGCAAAGTCTTTCACATTTGCAAATTTGAAGCTGCAAAGGATGCAGTGCTGCTGTTTCTTGTGATGCTCTTGGGCCATCTTTCTTATTCCCCTTTTCTTCTTCAGCAATCAATATCTCCTCTGCTCTACCTTTGTAGTCCATGGTTTTACTGGTGCTTACTTTCTGGCCACACTGACAAAGTTTTAAATCATTCTGCTGGGCAATTTGCTCTTGATTCACAACATAAACCTGGCTAAAACCCCCAACAGTAGCCATGCTACTGCCTCAACATTCAACTGCCATGAAATTTTCTGCCAGATTAATTAGTCTACTGCCCTTAATCTCAACCACAGACAAAGTCTCTGAACATAAGAAAAATGCAGACAAACTTTCTGCTAAGCTGCAACATACATCATCTGGAATCCAGCAGCCAATGTAGTCCTTCCTAGAAGAAACCTTACGAGCCTGGTCTTTACCAGTAGAATTTCTGTCAGCTCTCTGGCCTTCTGAGCTCTGACCAGAATCTCACATACAGAAGTGCCTAAGATGTTTCAGCTCTACTTTTTCAGCCAGTATCTAAACTTATCCAAACTCTTCCCACAAACCATTCCCAAAGGCTCCTGAGCCATTTGATCAGATATAGTCACAGCAATGATCCCATTTCTCTGGTACCAAACTCTTTCTTGGTTACATTTTCCTAAATGCTGAGAAAAAACACTTGATACTCCCAAATTAAGGGAGAAATTATTATTTATCTCACCATTTGTAGAAGTTTCAGTCCATAATTGGTTGACTGCAAAGCAGGATGGCATGGCAGAGGAGCAACATTTCACGGCAGCAGAAAACAGCAAAAGCAACAAAAGAGGGCAAGACAAGCTTCTTTTTCCCCTTTATCTTATCCAGACTGCTGGAATTAGGACTGTGCCAATCCAATCAGTGGACTGACCCAGCAATCACCTACCTTTAATCCCTGAATCCTTAATCCCAGCATTGACTACAAGACAATCACACACTCTAGATTCAGCCACCTCCAAAAGAACAATACGACTGCAGGAGGCTTTGGGGGAACTTGTAGACACAAACCATAATGGCAATGTATTCCTCTTTTTCCACCTAAGAGAATTATCATTAAGAATAGTAAATAATTATTCTAAGGACAATTCAGTCAGGAGTGTTTAAACTGGGTTACAAAATAGTTCTAACACCAGAGTTCGTAAGTTTCCTCCTGCACACCCTGGAAGGTTACCTGTGCCCTCCAAATTTAAGGGTCTTCATCTACAAAATGAGGCAAACTGTCATCCAAAATGCTTTTTGAAGTAAGTACTGCACAAAATAAAGCATAGAAAGTGTGTAGATGAATGTCTACCAGAAAATGAGTACTCACTAGTGGATTATCATTGTTACTAATGCCATTGTTATCTTTATTTTCAGAAAAACTATTATTACAGCTATAGTTTAAGGAAACAGTGGAGTCTGGATTGGTTTGAACAGGACTGTGATATACCATTTTGGAAAGCTGAGGCTGGAGGATCTCAAGTTCAAGCCTATCCTAAGCAACTTAGAGAAATCTTGACTCAAGCTAAAAAAAAAAATCAAAACTTTTTGCTGAACTTCAGTAGAAAGGCATTGAGTTCAATCTCCAGTACCAGGAAAAAAGTGGATTTTGTGTGGGCTAGAATGCAGTCCTTCTCTACAGAAAGAAGTGAGAGATGATTTTTTGACCCACCCAAACTAGTGACTTTACAGCATATGTTTTAAGAGTAAAAAGCATTCTTTACCTACAAACCTATTAAAGATTCACACTAATCCTATGAAGGAGAAAACAGGTATTATCATCTCTACTTCATGAGAGAGAAACCTCTGGGCTCATAATGCCATGCTTCTTAGTAACTTCTTCAGGCTTTTTAATTGCTAGCCTCTTCCATTCTGCATCTCTTTCTGCACATTCCAGGAGACACTTCCTACAGATAACTGAAAAACCCTGATGATGTCAAATGTAAGAATGCAGTGCATGAATTCATACTATTAAATTTACAATCACATTGATTTCAGTGTGTTTTAATAATTTTAATAGATTTGTGTCAGTTAATGAGGCCACAGTATATTCTGCAAAAAGTGTGTATATTTTATCTATCTCTGAATAACCTTTTGCTAGAGGTCATAAGAAATAGAAAAAGAGCTTGAAATAGCTTTTCAGACAGCTTCAAAACTATAATTTAGTAGTGGTGTCAAATAGTACCATATTCTCTCTCTCTCTCTCTCTCTCTCTCTCTCTCTCTCTCTCTCTCTCTGGTATTTACAGGTTGTCAGAATGTCTTCATGTCCTATTTAAAAAAGAAAGAAACCATATTCCCAGATACGCTTGTTGCTGAACCAGTCATGTGGAACAGCTCTGATCAATGATTTGTAGAGGGAAGTATCAAGGGTGTGGAGACTTCTTTTAACCAATAAAAATATAAACCCCCAAGTGAAATCATAGTCCCTTGCCACTGGCCCTTTTTCCATAAAACACAGATATAATACCTGGAAGTGTTGTAATCATTCTCACAGAGATATAGCTACTATTCCACGTTGTCAACTTTTGGACTTTCCATTTTGTGGGGTAAGTTTTTTTTTGTTTCAGCGTCTTTCTTTGAGTGCTTTCTGTTATACGAGTTGAAAGTAGCTCCAAGTTCTACAGCATCTATGTCACTAGGGGCAAAGCATCTATTTATAAACACTCATTTGTATGAATGTGTCTCCGTGTGACTGCTACAAATCAAAACACAACTTCTTATCTCACATGACTCAACCAACACACTCAAACATCCTACTTAACATCAACATGAATGTTGGTTTTTACAAAGTTGAGGTTGGTCCCCATGTTCCCTTCTTTAGGTGATACATGCATTACTCCAAGAAAAGGATCTGCTTCCATTGTCGCTTTTCACAAGTTTTATTCCAGTGAAGAAAGAGGCACTTCATTCATGGAAACAATACATACAGAGAAGCTATATGAATGGATTTGTTCTCAGTGGTGGATTTAAGGAAGGCCACCTACCAAAAAGGTAGTAACTGCATTGGTAAATAGCCTTAGACCCCTCAATGAAAACAAACATGCTCATATACACAGAGTGCAAAGTACAAGCATATTTATTTTTGTAGATTTCTTCTTTGCAGCCACCAGGCATCACAGATACAGTCTGGCAATTTCAGAACAGCTTGTCATCATCTCATGGAAAGTCAACTCATTTTCACTTCACAGAACCATCCCAATTACTTGCTTTGCATTATTATACTTGCTTGTCTTCCATTACTCTCTCCTGCTTAATCATATTCCTTACTTGAGACACAGACATAAGACTTTCATTGTTTAATATTTCTCACTAGCTACCTCTTTTTCACCTCCTCATTTTGACCTCTATATTGGTGTGGCCCTGACTTTGTCAACATCCTTTTCTTTACCACCTTTGCTCTAGCCCAGGTGATCATATTTAATCCCACAGAATTAAATACCATACTTCATGATTTCCATTTCTCCATATCCATCCCCATATCTCCAGCCCTGACTTCCCTAATCTCATACATCCAATTTATAAGTAAGAATTTCCAAATGGATATCTGTACATTGATGCAATTCTCATATAAAATAAAAGGCAGAGCTCTGAATTCCCCTACATAGTCCATAGCCTAGTTTTTCCCTCAATGTCATGAGCTCAATGGTGGATTCACACTTTATCAGGTCAGAAGCCCAGGAGTGATCCTGCAACCCTTTCTTTTTCTCATATCTGAAAATCAACCCATCAGCCAACCTCATTTTGCCCACATCAATAGTAACTTTACAATTTAAGGATTTTTTTGGTTTGAGTCTCTAAATTCTCTCCCTCTTGTTTAGTAAAGTTAATTTATTAATTATACAACCCTGTGCTAAATAGCTGACACATTACTACTATTTATAAGTAAGTTCCAAATAGCTCACTCTACATTACCAAAAGATCAAAGGAGTAGAAATATCTGTATATTGTCTATACTTTTAAAATCTTCAAGTAGAGGATTTTTTTCACAAGTAGGAAAAAATAAAAGTTATATAGTTTAACAAAACTAATATAAAAACATAACAATCAGTAAAGAAAAATAAAAGCTATAGAATCTGTTTAGGGTAACTTGAGTTAGGCATAAAAAGAAAATACTTGCTATTTGAAAATCTTACATTCTAGAAAGACTAACAAAATTGATATGGTATCTTCTGTAGATATTTTAAGAAATAAAATAGATACCTAATGGTGCTTATTTATAGTTAATCCTACTTCAGGTGAAGGATGAACTTAATAATGTCTTTTTTTACCAAATTTCATAAATATATTACATATAATATTTTACATATATATGTATATATATATATATATATATATTTAAGTGATATAAAAAAGTGATTTCATTTGAGCTTATATTTAAGTTGCTTTAAATAGTTTTATAAGAATTCAGGATAACGAGGCTATCTGAATAAGATAATGTTCTCTTTGCAAATGCTATTGACCTTTAAAATTAAAAAAATACTTAATTACTCATTGAAATTTTCTACAATGTAAAATTCTAAATATTTAATGTCAAGATAATTATCCAGTTAAAGTGTTAATATAATTCTGTGCTCTCTTGATTAATTATGCATCTACTGTTGCAAAGGAATTTATTGAAAAGTATCCATAGTTGACATGAAAATAATAACATGTTTACAAGCCTATAAAATTTGCTAGCAGTCTCTGTCATTATCTTTTATAAGTTCTTGTTTATTATGGCTGTGCATTTACCATTAAAAAGGTACTCCTTAGAGTCAGGAAATTTGGCATATTTTCATCCACTGTCATCTCTACTTCCCAAAGCATACAGTGATATCTGAAAGAAAATATTCTAAATTAAGTTCAAATGCAAAAAGTATTTTCAGATTAATTTTATTGCATTTTTAATCAATACATGCTATCAGTATATAAAGACAGCATTCATTGTGGGGAACTGGTACATGTACATAACATATCTTAATTCTTTTTACATCTCTCTCCTCCCCAAAAGTTTAAATATTGCATAGTTTCTCTAATATGAGAAACCCAAATTATAAGTAATTTAAAGAGCAAAATAAAAGACGGACAACAGGAAACAGTAAATAGGTCTTTTGCAAATAGGAAACAGATGAGTAGATTATTCTTTTATTATATAAAATACAAGGAAAGCTTTAAGAACATGCTTGACCAATAGGAGACAAATTATTTTCTTTCTCTAGCATTTTCAAGGTTGTGTGCATATATGTGTAATTACTGTGCAGATGTTTTAAACAGACCAACACAGCCTGAATCTAATTATCTTGAAATATATTTCATTTATCATTATTCCACCTTAAATTCTGCAGTGAATCTATTCTATCAGCACTATCCAACGCTGATTTCAAAAGAATAGGTAGAACGTGATACTAAATAATACTCTTCATGTTCATTACTATATTACATTACTAAAGTTTATAATTCCTTTTAATTGTACATATATATGGGGTATAACATGTTAATTAGATATAAATAATGTATAATGATCAAATCAAGGTAATGAACATTTCTTAAAAGTTTTATCATATTGTGTGCATGTGTTCATGTGCATGTATATACTGGGGACCTTCCAGTTCACTTCTTTTTGCAAACTCTATTTCTCCTCCCCTCAAACCTTCCTTCTAATGAACACATACTATTCCCATACCCACATTTTAGCTTCCATATATAACTGAGAGAAAGGTGTATTTGTCATTCAATCTCATTTCACATAGCAAGATGTCCTCCAGATTGACACATGCTGCAACAAATGACAATATTTGATTCTTTCTTAAGACTGAATAGGATCTCACTATGTGTAAGTTCCACTATCTTTTTACATCCATCAAAGGACCCTTACACTGATTCCATATCTGGCTATGAAAAACAGAACTGCAATAAACTGAAATGTGTAAAAACATCTCTTTGATATTATGACTTCACATCAGTGGTGGGATAGGTGGTCATATGTCAGTTCTCTTTTCAGTTTTCTTAGGAATTCATTTTCTTACAGTGGCTGTACTGATTTATAGTCCTACAAATCGTACACACAAATACTTTTTAAATGAGATTTTTAAAATGATAAACTGGCCAAAACACAAAACCAAAATTTTCAGAATGACTTCTCTCAGAGAAAGAACAAAAGTTCACTGAGTATCCTGGCAATTTGCCCCTGGAAATTTTACACTTAGAAGTTTAATTATAAACTTCGATAAGTGGATTATAATGAAAGATATCTGTAGCAAGGGAGCACAGGCAGATGCATCATGAATGCAAAGAAAACACCAGAGAGAGAACTTTCCATCAGCAGAAAGATTTTAATTAAACAGTAATAGGATGGATCTCTTCTGTGAAATGATATTACCATTACCCACACAGTTCATTAAAACTATGTACTATATTCCTTGAAAAGATTCCACTTTGGAAAGTATGTGTAAACCTTTCACTCTCAGTAAAGTTTACAAAAACCTATGTGTTTGACAAGGAAAAAAATCCCACCAAAGAACTGAGGGCATGTAACAACATTTATTTTCTACACTATACTTGGCAACGCATACCTAAAGTACCAGTACCCTGCAATGCATGAAGACCCATGGGCTACAGAAGATGGCAAGTCAGCCAATAGTGAGCACCAAGGCATCACTGATCCATCTGAGACAGCACTGGTCCATCCAAGACAGCAAGGAGGACAGATTGTCTAATTTCACACTGGTATCAGCTAAGTGCCATACTTGGGCTAAGAGGATGCCAAGACATGCAATTTTAAACAGCCTCAACAATATTCCCATTGTCTCATCAGTATCTAAACAACAGTTTTGTTCCTGACATTGGGTCACATTTTTTTCATTTTATGTTCCTAGTTTGTGGCCGAACATATAAATCCAGTGAGGTCACAGTAGATATTAAATAAGGAAGGAAGGAAGGAAGCTGCATAGATTCTGTTCTAATAATAGATATTCGTGTAATATTACAAACAAAGGAGAATTGGGCTGCAAAGGCAAAAATTGTCAAACATTTTTGATTCCCAATTATTGTCCTCACCAAACATTTGCAAAATTCTATCTTTCACAGACTTTCTTAGACATTTAACTTCTTTCTCTTCACCTTATCAACATCACAAACTTTTTGCAGGCTGATGCCAATACCAAAACTGAGATGAACACCAATGAGTACAATGTGAAAGGTTCTATTAAGGCTGCACAAAAGGACACCTCTCTAAATGTGAAAATATGTGAAGACTAAAATCCCAAATTGATGTTTTAATAAGTAAACCCTAGTTAAAGATTAAGTAAAGTTCTTAAAGAAAATGAGTAATAGTCCCACAACTAATACTCTTAGAATAGCAAGTGCTTCCCAATTTCTGCAGTCATCCATTTTTTTCAGCACTCGGAGTAAAGTTCAGGAAGCTTCAAAGAACCTGGGCCTTTTAAAATATTTTAATATAGCCCTGCACACCCTATGCTGCCATTGGAAGTCTTGCTTCCTGTGGGCAGCCATCACAGGCAGAAAGACGAAACCACTGGGGACACTTGATTCCTTCAGGCAGCCAGTGCCCATGGGAAGAATCAGACAAACACATCCCTGTGTGCCTTCCACCACTGAGGGAGTCCCAGTGTAGACATGCAGGATGAGAGAAGCAGCAGCCCTGCCACCACCCACTCCTGGCCATCAGGGAAGTGTCAGTGTAATTACACAGGTCTGAAGAAGACTGACTCATGCCCTGCTGCCTCCCTGAGAACTCAGACTCAGAGAAACCCAGGTGTCTATCCCATTCTCCTACACCACAGAGGGGCAGCCAATGTGGGAAGTGTCTGGGATCCCACAACTGCTTATTAGGAGGAAGAATGTCCCAGGAGAATGTTAAGAGGAAGGAGCAAAAGGCAATCTCAGACCTCCAGCCCACACAGAACAAGTCTGGGAGATACAGTCACGGAATAAAATGGAAGTCCCACTCCTAAGCTTCCTAAAAGGATAGCAACTGAAGTAAAGAAACAACTTCATGAGACTGAAAAAGTAGTTAGAAACAATGTCTCAGGTAAAAGAAGAAACCATAAACATAATGAAAGAAATGTTCAGCATATTTAAAGAACCTATAGATAAAAAAGAGGAGCA
>PVJX010027537.1:0-24750 GCA_004027295.1 Dolichotis patagonum | reverse complement strand
CAGTGTTGTTTTCATTATGATTAATTGCTTTACTCTATTCAATATTCTCTTTCAACTGATTTTACGATGTTCTGCCTTTGGATTGATTTTGCTATACTTAATTGACTAGACAACTATTGTGAAGATAATGAGATATACTATGGTACCTATTACTGTTATCCCTTTAACCTGTTGTGAAGTTCTGTACCAAAGTTACTGCACTGTCTCAATTGGCTTTGGTCTGTCTTGTTCTGTTGTATTTCTACTGCCTTCAAAATAATAAATAAATAAATATTACAGTCAGGACAATTTGGCAAAAAAAAAAAAAAGAGAGAAGATCAGCACATGAATATTCATAGCAGCTTTACTTATAGTACACCAAAACTAGAACTGGGCATGGTGTCACGTGTCTGTAATCCCAGCACTCAGCAGACTAAGGCAGGAAGATCATCATAAATTTGAAGCCAGCCTGAGCTACATAGCAAGTTCAAGGCCAGTTGAAACTATATAGTGAGACCCTGTCTTAAAGAAACAAAAACAAAAATAAACTAAAACTAGAAGCAACGAAAATGTTATTTGGCATTAAATATGAATTAAATACTCATAGGTCTAAAATATAGATGAACTTTGAAAATATTCTGCTAAATGATAGAAACAGAACCCAAAAGACCACCTATTATATGATTCCATCTGTATAAAATTCTAATATAGTTAAATACCTAGAAATTAAAAGTATATTAGACCTGAAAGTATTCGAAAAAAGTGGGGAATTGCAAAATGGTTGCTATGTTTCCTTCATAAATAATGGAAATGTTCTACAAATCAGATAACACTGACTGTTTCACAGCATTGTGAGTATACTAAACATCACTGGGTTGTACACCTTAAAATGGTTAAAGTAATACATTTTATCTCAATTTTTACTAATAACCTGAATAAATAAAAAACTGAAAACTGAAAACAATTACTCAATTTTTAAATGGGCAATAAATTTGAACAGACACTTAAGAGAAGATGTACTAATGGCAAATAAACATATGAAAAGATGTTAAATACCATCTATAGGAAAGTGCAACATAATGCCATGGTGATATATTACTACACAACTAAATAAATAAGCAATGAAAACAAAACCCAACAATGCTAAGTGCTACTGAGGGTGTGGAGTTACTAGAACTCACAAACATTGCTGATGGGCATACAAAATTGTGCAACCATTCTGGAAAACATTTCACCGTATTGTGTTTTTTGTTAAGTTAAACATATATTTTCCACATGACTCAGTATTCCCAGGTATTTCTCTTACAGACATGAAAACTTACTTTCAAAGAAATCCTTTTTATAGCAGCTGGTTATTTCTAGTAGCTTTATTTAAAACTATGAAATACTGGAAGAAATCCAAATGTTTTTGAATGAGAAAGTGAATTAACTATGGTACATTCAGACAATAGAATAATACTCAATATAGAGAGGAAAATAACTGTCAGTCCACATAACAACAAATATAAATCTCAAAAGCATTTTGCTGCATGAAAGAAGCCAACCTCAAAAGGTTACACAGTGTATAGTGTCATTTATACACTAATCTAGAAAAGAGAAAACTATAGAGGAGATCTGTAGAGGACATCTGTGGTTTCCAGGAAAGGGAGATGACAATAGCTGCTTTAGGATGGGGTTCACATGGGTAGAAATAATATGTGCATCCTAAGAACATTTGGAGACAGAGTTCACACAACCTGGGAATGGCTTGGAGTAGGAAAAAAAGGGAAAGGAAAGTGCCAAGCTTTCTGGCATGAACCACAAGAAAGGTAATATTTATCTAGATAGGTGAAACACCAGAGAGAACAGGACACAAACTCTTTTTGGCAGAGTCATTGCTGTACCAAAGCAAGATCCAGGTGCTTCAGAAGGAAATAAAAGTAGCAAGTTACTTTATAACTTGAAGGAAAAGCTTCATGGGAAAGATTTTATTAATTTAGTTTTTATTTAAATTTTGATACCTATACTACCTACTATTCTAGAATTTAAGATTAGAAGATCCCTTACATGACACTTCTAGTTCTCTGTTTCTCTCTCTTCCTCTTCCTGTCTCTCCTCTCTCTCCTCTCTCTCTCTCTCTGTCTCTCTCTCTTTCTATCTCTGTCTGTCTTTCTCTCTCTCTCTCATTTTTTTAAATGTTATTGGGAATTGATCCCAGACTTTATGTACCAACACCTTTTAATTTTCATTTGGAAACAGAGTCTAGATATATTGCCCAGGAAGGACTCAAACTGGTCGTCCTCCTGCCTTAGCCACTCAGAAAGCCTGTGATCACAGGCACGTGCCAGGTCTACAATTGTTTTCTAAAATCTCCTTTTTCCATGGATGTTCATTGAGATCAAAATCTTAAATGAAACAAATAAGATGCACAAGCCTAAATATCTCATGGTTTCTCTTATACGAGAAACCCAAAATGTAAATAATTCACAGAGCGGAGTACAAGACAGATAATAGGAAACAGGGAGATCTTTTGCAAATGGGAAGGGGGAGGAGGGAAAAGAGAAGAGGATGTAAGCAGACTTAAAATGTGTTATATACATGTACCAACACCCACAATGAAAACAGCCCAGTGTGTACATCAAATATGTACTAATATACTTTTAATTTTAAAGTAAATGTGTAAAATCTTCATTTTCCAATAAGGTTCAACCTGCCAATCCATTTAATGCTGAACACTCTCTTGTCTTCTCTGGTCCTCAAACCACTTAACCTGCTCTCTTATTTAATTTTATCCATAGCAATTTCATTTCAATGAAACTCATTCATACACCACTACATTATAAGACAATGTATGCATTCCTTATGATTACTGTGCTTTAGACTGTAAGCCCATCAGGTAAGGCTATGGATTATATGCATTATTTTATTATGATACCTGGTACAGTAACATATACTCAGAATACACTCATTCAGTGCTTGTCAAATGTATTGAAAGGGGTGGATCACCAAATAAACTTTTATTGTTTGAGAATGTATGAAAACAATAGTTTTCATGTTTAATGCTGAAATCAAAAAGTGTCTGAACAGGAGGGAAACAGAGATGAAAAAGGTAATGTCTTCTCTGTGAACCTTCTGGAAAAGATAATTAATTACTATTTTATTTGCCTGATTGGCAAGAAGGTGAGAAGGATTGAGGCAGGTGATTTAACCAGATTACTGACTATTAATGTGACAGGCAAGCATACAACTAAAGGCTTTTCTCCTAAAGCATTTTTCCACCATTTTAAACATTCATGTTTTTTGTTTTTCCATGTTTCATAGTATGGCTTAACGTCTTGAGGGAAAAAGTTCATTATTTCCCAAACTTTTATGTTTTTTACTCTATAATGTTCAAAGAGCTACTTCTCCCAATGCAAAACAAAGCTGCATTAATCTCATCTTTTAATATAACAGCTGATAAGTTTTTTTTCTCTGATTTCTCAGTAAATTTACTTTTAGAGATATCATAATTTTTCAATAGGGAAGTAATCCCAGGAGATGGGGTCATTGGTTTAGAATATATTTATTATTCATGATGTAGAATATAACTGTTAAGGTATAGAAAAGCTCTACTACTAAAATTTAGAAAACAGTATTCATAACTAAAAACCTTCTTCATTGAGTCAACATTTCTATTTTAAATTATGTCATATAATTAATAGTGCCTTGAAACTGAATTTGCACTATTAATTTTTTTATTATGTCACATTGTGATCAATAATTCTCTGTGCCCAAACCAGAAACATGAGCTCTACACTACATCATGATACATAGCATTGTATTATTATCTCATGTGAAATATGTAGACATGCTACTGTTATTTCCTCAGCACTGGATTCATTTATTGTGTTTATCTGTTATCTTGGGATTTTACTGTATTACCTGAAAATAACAATGTATCTTTATTTTGATCTATATTTAACACTAATTTAATATCCATCAAAACAAATCAATCTGAGAATTTGTGTATTTCAAAAGAAGTTAGTGTATCTGTAGTAAGAAAAACAGAGTCTACCAATTAAATGAGAAATAAGTTGTTACGTAATTATCTGCGCTTTTGTCTGACTGACCATAACCTTTCTTACTGTAGTGAAGTGGTATCACATTGCAGTTTTCATTTGTATTTCCCAGTTGATGAGTGATGGTGAGCATTTGCCCCTAAGTATTAGCCATTTGTATGTCATCCTTTGGGAAATGTCCATTTAGGTCTACTGTCTATTTTTAAATTGGGTCATGTGCTTTTTGCTATTGAGATTTTGAAGTTCCTCATGTATTTTGGATAGTTTGCGAAGAGTTTCTCCTATTGTATGGGTTGTCTCTTCATAAAGTAGAACACAGCCATTACAAAATTTTGTTCAATTCCATATGTAAATATGGAACACAGAACAGCCTCCCACCACACTGAATTACCCAGTCTCCAAATGACAACAGTGCCAAGGTTGAGACCACTGGGCTACAGTGATGGCTTATGAGAAGGAAATAAGCAGACACATGGAAAATATAAATGTTGCTTCACTGTAATTAACAATATTGATCTGAGCTAAGGTCAAGGGGAAAGGGATCCCTTCTTATTCAGTACCTATTCAACTGCAAGCAACGTGTAGGAACCTTAACTATGTCATTTGTTCAATTCTCACAAAGTCCTTGAGGTCAGTATCCCTATGTGAATGAAATGATTCCTGATAATAAGAGTCTAAATTTACTAATTTCTGATAAATTAAGGGTTTAAATACTTTACCAGGAATGTCTCACATTGCAGAAGTGTTCTAACCCTCCACATGTCCCTGGTACGTCTTCCTCCAGTTCACAGACAGGACTTGAATGAAGGACAATTTCACTTCCCTAGTCAGTTTGGTAATGTTTCTTACAAAGATTCTTACTCTACCAGATTTAAGATAGAAAATATTAACACTTTGAGTATTTTATAGGACAATGATATCACACAATTTTTTGCTCTTGTAAGAAATTTCTGGCAGCTAATTTTCATACTAAAATCATCAACAAATGTCAGTTTGCTAGAAGTGTTCATGGCCATCTGACTTTACGAAATTTTTTTAAAACATAATTTAAAACACACGCATAAGCTTCACAATAGACCAGCACTGGTCTGTCTATTGTTAACCTTTGCATAATTATATTAACCCAACTCATGCAGAACTTGTCCACTATTTGAATGAGCAGGCTGTTAACCTAGGTCATCTCAGCAAGTCAGAAATTTTACTTGGTAGTGCAGATTCTCTAATTATACTTGTTTGTGTGTGTTTGTTGGCTTACTTTAAAGCTATGATTGCTTTAACTCTAAGATTCACTTTATGATGCAAACTAAATATGTGTGTTAGCTTAGGTTTATGGCAAATTAGTAGGCAAAGTTCACAGAGCACCAGAGTGTCTGGAAGTAAGACCAAATTTTCCTTTGCCATTCTTCAAAGGAATGAAACAGTTTTGCTTTAAAATGGTGTACAGTGTTTTCCCAAAAAGGTCAAATTGAAACTGATACTTAACCTGGAGAATCTTCTGTATTTTCTATATATTTTCATTTGAGGATTTATAAAGATGCTATTTCCTAATTTAATAATACTTATCCTTGAAATGAGGTGGATAGTTTAATGTGACTCTGAATCTGAATTTAAAGTACAGAACTATGGAAGGAAAGGAGAGAGTGCAGGAAGGAACCAAAAGGAAGACAGACCATATTATTCTGATTTACTGTTATAATAATACATTAATCTGAGTTAATAATTTTAGAGTAGCTAGAGGAACTACAAACTCTGTAGGTCATTATTTTTATTCTGACACCAATGGTGTGATAACAACCATAGTCACTACCATTTACTGAGTTTTAACCAGAATATGGGCAGTGTGGTGGGCATTAGTCACCATTAGTCATCTGGTCCTCCCCCCGCACACAGCAAGCACAGAGTATGATTATCACACACCCCTTACAGATGACAAGCCTGCAACTTACAGAAATCTGTGCAAGCTGAGAAAGGGAGCAGAAGAAGAGCTGCAGAGCAAGCAGCCCACCAGGTCTAGTTCCCAGTCTCGCTGACCACCACATACCTGTCTATTCTTTTTACTCATTTCATTTATTTCATTCTTCATTGCATTATTTTTTTTGCAGAGAAATGCATATTTAAAAATCCTTCTAGAAGAAGAATGACCTTTGTTTTAAGTCCTAAGCTCCAGACACAAATGTATAAAGAATTATCTGACTCATTCAAATCTATTTAACACACATACACACACACACACACTGTCTTCCTGCCCATTCTTACAAATCAAATCAACCTCTATTAAAGAAGAAAAAGATAAATGCTGTAACAATAATATTCTGGGTTTCATTTATGTGTTATCATACTCGTCTCACTTGCCCATGTTTCTAGATTGCTACAACATTTTAACAAGTAAAAGAATAGATAATAGGAGACTATGTAAATCTGCTATCCCTAAGACTCTTATTATTAAAGAAGTTATACTGTGTCTGCTATCCTGGAACTCTGGGAAGGGAGGATCATAAATTCAAGCCTAGCCCAGGCAATTTAGCAACTTAGACTATATCTCAAAATAAAGAGGATTGGGGAAGTAGCACAGTATAAAAGCCCTGGCTTCCATCTTCAGTACTATAAAAAATGTTACACTGTTTAGAGAAAACTGTATTTAGTAAAATATCTTGTTATCCTCAAAATGTTACCAGTAAAATGAAGTGTAAAGTCCAAAAAGTCTCTTTTTTCAATTTTTTAAGACTAGTACATAATTTCAAATCAGTCTGTTAAACTGGAGAGAATGAGCATTACCAAAAGGCCAGATTACTGTGTCTCACAAATCCATGACTTTATAGTATGCAGTTTCTTAGAAAATACAAATTATTTCTTTACTCCACCAATATCATCGTATCACACTTGGGAAAATGTGCCCACTTTTGCTGGTTAAGTGATACATATTAGACTTTATTTCACATACTAAAAGTAAAAAGTGGTTACTTTTTTAAGTAATAAACATCAAACTTTAGTTCTTATATCAAAATAGTATGCACTGAAGTATATATAACTTTCTACTTTAAACTCACAACAATTGAAGGAAACACCATTCTTTTGGTTTTTAATATAAAATGGGCAATTTCTAAATCCCAGAAAACCAAATAAAACTGTAAAGACAGTGAAGTCCTCCCTGTCAAGATGGTAGTAGGAAGGCATAGTACCAGTCAGAGGCCACAGCTGGACTTAGCCCCAGGTGCAGGCAGAAGACTGGGTGCTGAAGGGAATGGCACAGTCCTACATTCGTTTGGAATTACTTTCTTTTTTGCTACATTCAGTCTTCTTGTGTACTTTCCCTGTAGCTCTTTGTCAGAGAAGTAGTCTAGATCCCCTTTGACAATTGATGTAAAGTTAGATCTCCTGGGAACTAACATCACTTCTGGGGAAGACTTTAACTGATCGGTCTGCAACTACTCAAATTCTCCTCCCTCTGGTCAAAAGCAATCTGAAGTATGATCTTGAAATTTGAACTTTGGAATTGATTAAATCAAAGTTTCCTCAGTGAGACTTTTCTTGATGTAACAACCTGGCTTTGCCAAATTCCCTTTGCAGTCTCATTTCTCCATTTTCCTGTTTTTTTCTTAGGAGAACTTACTAATAAATTACTTTCACTTAAATGCTCGCCTCATTGTCTGCTTCTAATCTAAGACTCATGATGTTGAGTCATTAAAAGGTAAGGGCTGGAGCCCTGTTTAAATCCAGGAGCCTGAAAAGAGGCCCTTTCAGTATCAGGAAGCCCTACCAGCCTAGGTAACACAGAAGGAATCTCAGTGAATTGAAAATAGAAAAAGAAAATTCTGCCATGAGAAAATGGAACCAATGCCTCCAAAATATATGCATGTGGGATCAAAATTTATAATATTTATGAGAACAAGAATCCCCAATCTGAGACATAACATGAAAACTAATTTTTAGCAGGTGAGATGCAGATAGAAAAGCAACACTTTTGCCATACATTTTTGCCATAAATATTACAAGCAACTCCCACAGGAGTTGGATGAGAAAGAAATATGGTATATTAGATATGGAGAAATACCTACAGTCTAAAAAATTACAAACCCATTAAAAATAATAGTGATACTCTCATTTCACTATTTGGAGAATTCTATGATTTGAAAAAAAATAGTGTGCTCAAAATGATTGTAGAAAATAACATACAATGAAAACCATACACAAAGAGTGTACACTGCTAAAATAGCAGACAGGTTTGACAATGAATGCAATGCAACACCTGCGAAGATTATGAAGCAAATTGAACACATACCCATAACATTGGAAAATTACAATAAAACAAATTTAATCCACAAAGGTGGAAAGAATAGCAGGAGAGACAACAGTGACACCGGTTTAGAAGTTGAAAAGCAAATAGTCCCAGTAGACAAATGAAAGATGAATACAAATTAGCAGTCAGAAATACTAGTAAGCAAGACTATCCTACTATCCAGTCGTCAAAGGTTCTGGGACTAGCAACACCCAGTAATGCTAGGGCCCTGAGGGAAGTAAAAGTAACTCAATTGAGGAGATTGTGAAGAGCCCTTTGAGAATTCATTCAGTTTCTAGTAGACTACATTCCTATTCCTTTTCTTTTCCTAGCCAATCGTGTGAAAAATTACAGCATCACCAGAAGTTTGAAGGCATTTTTGCTGGGAAGGATAAAATAAAGATTATGCAGACTGGTAATTTCCAGAGTTGCCATATATATAGGAAGTGTACCAATAAAATGAAATTGAATGACAAATGACGAAAATTTTTTCATATATTTGTGTGTTCAAGAAATGCAAATTAAAACAACACTGAAATTTCACCTCACTCCAGAAAGAATGGCTGCCATCAAGAAATCAACTCATACCAAATGTTGGCAGGGCTGTGAGGAAAAATGAACCCTTCTCCACTATTGTTAGGAGTCTAGACTGATAGAACCACTGTGGAAATCTGTATGGAGATTCCTCAAAAAACTAGGACTAGAGATCCCACTTAACTTAGCTATTCCCCTCATGCAGTACAACCATTGTTAAATTCCTATCACCCTGTTTTGAAATGTTATATCACCATTGTTTGCCATTGCTGTTGTTGTTATTTTGCTTTTGTTATTATTTTTTGTCTGTTTGCTTGATTTTTCTATTTTTTCTCTTCAAAATAAAAAAAAGGTAAAATAGATATTATGAAAGGGGAAGCAGCTACTCAAAAGGAAAGAACAACTGGGATGGAGAAAAACAGAAAAAAAGGAAAAGAAAAAATATATATATATCATAGCTAACTGTACTACTAATTCTATTAATTCATGGAAAGAAACTGTGAGTACTTATATTGTTTGATCTGTTTTTCATGCCTGTATTTTGTAATCTGAGCAATTATTTTGATAACAACAATATGCAGTACACTGACCACTGTTAATTTCCTACCATCTTATTTTGAAATCCTATATCGTTTATCTTGTCTTGTTTTGTTTTTGTTTTGTTTCTTTTTAATCTCTTTAAAATGAAAAAACCTAAAAAGAAAAAGCAAAGAAAATTGAGCCATATGACTCTGAATGCTGAGTCACTTTGTTTCTTGAACAAATGAATCCTATACCATCCCATAGATAATAATCAGACCTTTCTCTGAGTCTTTTAATCATCTTCTAGGAAGATACATGCAGACACTAAGATCTTTAGATTCTCAAGTCTCACACGTCTGCTCAAATCTTTCAATCAACTTTTGAGACCTCAGCAGTTAATCATGAAAAGTCAATCTGTAACAGAAACCAGAAAAACTACATGAGGACATTACTATATAAGAAATAAGTACTCTAAAGAGAGAAGAAAATGTTTAAAAATGAATGAATGAATGAATGAAGCTATCATTAATATTCCCAGAGATAGAAAAATATGTTTGGAACCATAAAAAATGATACATGTTATGAAAATAAAAATAAATGTTGAAATGCTGAGAGCAAGAGAGGATTTTTTTGGTATTTTTAAGATCTATAGTAAAAGTTACATATAGAAGTACTAGAAGATAAAGTTAAGGAAATTGTCCAAAGAATAAAGCAAAAAGAGATAAAAATTAGGAAGAAAAATATAACAAATTTAAAAAGCCATCTCAGAAAATTCAAGACAAAAGAATAGAAAATAAATAGAAAACAGGAATGTCAAAAGAATTAAAACTTTGATGAAATGTTGCAAGACCTATACCCTGAAAATGAAAAAATGGAAATTGAAAGAAAGGGATAGAGATTGAAAAGATGAATATTCTGATTATGTAAGAAATTAGAATGTCACCCACCATACATTGTTTCAACAATTCAGACCAAGCACAATGACCAAAAATGAAATTCTATAAACATCTAAACATCTGACTAGCAAAAAAGAAAAAGATGGCAAACCATGTGGGGCCCAGGAAGAGAGACAAGCCAGTTCACCTTTCCCATAAGTCAGCAGAAACCATGTTGGGTCTGGGAGGAGCACAACAAGAAGCCAATTCATCCTTCTCATGAGCTGCACAAACCATGCAGGACCCAGAAAGAGGTGCAAGCCAGTTCTCCCTTCCTGTGAGCAGTTCAATATGCAGGTTGAGAATCAAGAAGTGCCTCCCCACTCCCCTAACCCTGTAAGCAACCAGCTGTTTTGAAAGGTAGACTGAGTTGATAGTAACTGAGGCATAAAAACAACTAAATGCTTGTATTGTTTGATTGACTTTGCAGGTCTAAGGCCAGTAGTCTGAGTATGTATTAGAAGGATAACAGTACACAGTATAGCAAATATGAGGGATTTCCTTCTATCTTGTTTTTGAAATCCAAAATTGTTCTCACTGGCTTTTTTTGTCCTGATTTATTGTTTTGTTTTATTCAATGTTCTGTTTTGATTGGTTTGAGTCTATTTTGTTTTATTTGATTTTACTATGTCTGATGGTATGAACAACTATTGTGAAGATAGAAAGATTTATTATAGTATAATATGGCATAAGATATATTTTGATTTCCTGTTATCTTGTTTTGAAGTTCTGTACCACTTTCACTGTTTTGTTTTGATTGGTTTTATTGTTTTATTTTGTTAGGTTTTATTCTATTTAAAAGAAAAAAGAAAACAAAAGAAGATAATATATGAGATGAAAAAGTAATCGTATAAACCATCATACTAAGAAGAATATTTAAAGTTAGATGATTTTTGAAAATTTTTTGACTAAACAATTAGTTTATTTTATTGAAAGGTCTAAAAAACCACTAAAATCAAACCCAGTTTCTAAAACAAAATTGCTCTTATGAAAAACAACATTCCATATATCTATTAAAGTAAAACACAAAAACTTTTTATATTGATTTTTCTGAACATTCAATAATAAAAAGCAAAATAAGTGTATAAGACATTATAATATACATTAATCATTTTTAGATTTTCAAAGTATAATTATAGCTACCTCTGTTATTATTAATCAGGTGTTATTTATGTTTCTAAAAATGCTTTTTATTATGATCATATAGTTCTGTTTTATGAAATTTTACTCACTGTTCCACATTTAACAATTTGGAAAATGTTGACACCTTAATAGCATAGAGCTTTTGAGGAGAAGACTTATTTATCATCAAAATACTACTTTCTATATAAACACTGAAATACTTGGTAACTTGAAATCAATGTTAATTTTTTCTTACTGAATTGCATGATTGTTTCAGCCCAAATATTTTCATTCAAATTATTTTATTTATCAAATGTTTTACAAGATATAATCTATCAGTTTAGCTGTCTCTATGACTATTGAAATTTACTGAAAAATTGAAATTCTCAACTTATTCAGTTTTGCTATGTGTAATTAATGTATCCAATTAAAGTAGCAGTTCTATCAAAATAGTCTTCATATAAATGAAGATAATCTAATCAGAATTATAGATTTTTAAAATTAAAAGAACAGTTGAGCTCTAATCATTTTTTCTTTTGCTCAGTGCCTCACTGGTTATTGTGGAATAAAAATCACTGCTTTCCCATTTGTAAGTTTCATTTTAATAATGACAACTGACTGAAAATTTTAAGGGTAAGTTTTTATCTTCCATTTATAGAATTAATTTGATCAAAAAATTCAAACCTTTAATAAATGGAAGCAAAAGTTGAAGAATATTTTCTCAAAAGTTATTTCTACTGTAGAACACATAAAATAATATACCAATTAATACCTAAAATTCACAAACACTTTGGAGGTAGAATCAATGAAAAACAGGAAGGAAAGAATCATGTTCTGTCATATTAATGTGCTTTCTAAAAACCATGTATTTTTATTCTAACATTCTATTAATACAGTCAAAACTAAATATGAGAATAACTTTTTAAAAAATATGATTTTAAATAAATTTCTCATACATTTGTTCATAAAAACTATTGCAATATATGTTCTATCAAAAAAATGGTGGGGAAGAGAGAAAGTATCAAGAAAGAGGAAGGCAAAATAGCAAGGTAGAAAATGCCCTTCTTCACAAATGGATACTCTTTCTAACCCCCAGAACCTGTAACATTGTTTTGCATCGAATGGGCATCTTAGTAGATGTGATGAAATTAAGGATGTTGGAGTAATACTCTGCCGTAAGTAACTATAAACTCATTTCTCATTTGTAAGGAAAATGATGCCCCTTGAGACCATAATGTTATGTAAAGTAACTCATACACACTTTTAATATCATATGATTTATATGAAAAGCCATATATATATATATATATATATATATATATCTCACAAAATAAAAGACAGACCAAAAAAAGAGAAAAAAACACCAAAAAAAAAAAGAGAGAGAAAAAAAGGATTGCAATCCAGTGTGAAACGCATCTACAAGCGTACCTTGACTTAGTACAATCATCTCCCATATTTTACATGATTTTTGGCCTGTTAGTCCAGTATGCACGTATGATCATTTACTTTATAAGTTCTTCAAAGATAAATAAATGTATCTGATGCATTACAAAAATACAAGGACGGTGGGGGGAGAAGGGAATTGAAATATGCTAAGTACGTGGAGTAATCCCCTGTGGTGAAAGTAATTATTATGTATTGTACTTATAAAATTACAAATAAAATTTAAAGATATTGAGATATTTTATCTTGGGTAACTCAGGTAGACCCTAAATACATGTGTTCTTTATAAGAAGAAGGAAGAGCCATATTTTATACATAGGAAGGAGAAGATAAAAAAAGATTTCAAGATGCTGGCTCTTACAGTTTGAATCAATTTCAAGTACATGTTTGCAGTACATGAATACACTACGTGGATAGTTGATACAGGTACATGACATAGCTTATTTTGTCTTTCTTTCCTTTTCTTTTCTTTTCCTTTATTTTTGCATTTTCTACTCCTCCCCTCCCATCCCACTCCATCCAGCTGACTCTTGGTCCTCTTCCCATTTGCAAAGCTCCATTTTCATCATTAGTTTTCTCTTCAATTCCTTTTTTTCTGTCTGCTCTCCCCCACTCCGTCTCTTGCTCCATTTGGTAAAGATCTCCTCTCTTCCTGTTTATCTGTCTTCTTGAATCTTAAACATCCCTCAGAGGCTCAAATGTTGAAGACCTGCTCCCAGTGTTGGCTCAGGAGGCAGGCTTTTGGGAAGTGACTGGATCACGAGGACTCTGATCTCAACAGAGAGTTTTTAATCACATGAGCCACTGAGAAGTCATAGAAATTTAGGAGGTGAGACCTGTCAAAAAGGATGTGCCCTTGGGGATTGTATCTTATCCCCAGCCCCACTACAACCACCCTTGAAGCCACTATGAGGTAAGCAGCTTTGGTCCACAACTTACTTCTTGCCGTGGTGTTCTGCCTCACCACAAGAACCAAATAACCATGGACTGAAACCTCAGGAACCTTGAGCCAAAATAAATCTTTCCTCCTATAAGTTGATTTTCTCATGTCTTTCGCCACAGCGATTACCTCATTTACATACTGGCCTTAAAGACTGGAATGATGCAACCACAAACCACAGGATGCTGGCAGCCACCAAAAGCCACAAAAGGCAAGGAACGGATTCTCCCCCCAGAACCTCCACAGAGAACATGGGCCTGCCAACATGTTGATTTCACTCAGTGAAAATGATTTTGGACTCTGGCTTCCAGTGTGACCCATCAGGAGGTATGTTTACACTCCAAAAGAAATACTTGATCCTGTGTTTCTAGTTTATAAAGACTGAAATCCAGGAACTATGTGTGGAAATTGACATTAAGGGTATGGGATAATAATGAAATAAGCACGAAGTTGGGTCCAGTGAAATTCATTAATATGGGTTCATTTTACTGTCACATATTGAAATCAAATGCCTGTGGCTTTTCTAGGCTGGCACTGCATACTAGTAGCTGCATAGCTCCCAGGTCTCTGGGGATGGTCCTGCCTACATGGCTCCTCTAGCTCATTCCTTCTGCCGCAGCTGCACCTCTGCAGCAAATCTTTGGCTGGGATCCAAAGTTGCCTGAGACCTTGGAAATCTAGGCAGACAGCCACCAATTTTTACATTCTGGGCCCAGGGTAGAAACGTCAGCCTCGATGATGCCGGAGCTGCTTCCTCCACAGTCTCAGAGGATGACATTTGGCTCTCTTCTAGCTACACTAAACTCCTTATTAAATTGTTCCTTGGCTGCATCCTAATTTTCTCTCCTAAACCTACTCTTATTCCTTCCATAACCAAGCTGAGATTTCTCTCGACCTTTACTTGTTTTACTTCGCTTTGTTTGTAAATTGTATCTTTAAATCATTTTTCTCTTATAATTTACTACAGCAGTTAAGAGAAGCCATACAGTGTCCTGAGTGTTTTGCTCCTGAGGGATTTTTTCCTGCCAAATACACTGATTCATAGCTCCTAAGTTCTGCGTTTCATAAACCATGGGCATGGAGACAATTTCACCAATTTCTTTCTCACTTCATAGCAAGAATGATCTTTCCTCCAGTTTTCAATACTCTCCTCCTGTTTTTCTCTCTCACTGCACATTGAGATGACTTTTACTGTTCATATTTATACAGTACTAACTTTCTTTTTATTTCTCTGCAGGTTTTTTCTACTGAGCCCTCATTACAGTCCCCTTTAGTGTTCTGTCAATGGCAATACAGGGTTTTCTCAGCATTCACTCTTAAAATAATTCCCTCCTCTACCCATTGCTTAGTTCCAAAGCCACTCCACATTTTTAGGCGTTTATCAAGCAAAGTCCTACTTCTTTGGCATCAACTTTTTGTTAGCTCATTTGGCATTTCTATTGCTAAATAACTGAGACTGGACAATCATAGAGAACAAAAATGTATTTTACTTCCAGATGCTGGAAAGTCAAAGGTTGTGGTGGCAGCCTCTGATGAGGAACTTCTTTCTGTCATTTCCCGTGGCAGAAGGCAGAAAGGTAACATGGAAAACCTCACTCTGCACACCCTTTTTATAGCAGCATCAAGCAAGTCGTGCAGGTAGAGCTCTTATAACCTGGACACCTCCCAAGAGGTCATGCCTCCTCAAACAGCCACACTTAGCATCAAGTTTCTAAGATATGAATTTAAGGAAAGCAGTCAAACTACAGCAACACTGTAGACTAAAAGTAGGGGGAGGCATTCCTAAGGCAATGAAAGAAAAAGAAAACAGCAATTAGCCATACAATACGCTTCACTTTTGCAAGAAATCAAAGAGACGTCTACTAAAGTGTACTAGGAGAACATAACGCCCAATCTAGAACTCTATTCTCAATTAAGCAATAATTCAAAAGTTGAGGAATAAAAGAATGCTTATGCCAAGAAAAACTGAGCTTACTTTTCCAGACTTTTGATAAAATAATTCATGGGAGATACGCTTCTGTAAAAAGGGAATTAAACATATAATAAAGGAATGTGCTACAAGCAATGGTGAACAAACAAAATAACTGAATTAGGTGCATCTACATCAAACTGATGATCAAAATGATTAATATGGAAGAAAGCTTTAAAAACAACCAAACTGGTCTTTGTGTGTGCTACTGCAAACCTGTAATCTCAGCACCCTGGGACACTGAGGCAGGAGAATTGTAAGTTTTAGTCCAATCTGAGGAACTTTTTGAGAATTTACTTCAAGATAAAAATTTTATAAACAGTTGAGATGTAACTTGTGTGAAGGCCCTGACTCAGTCTTTAGTACAAACGAAAGTAAACATTAGAATGAAGAATTAGATAAGTATAATGCAGACTGTGGAAGAGGAGAGAAAGATGATCTTTCTAAACTTTTGCATAATTTTAAAGGAAGGTGACAATACTGATAAACTTTCAACTTCCATTAAGCATCTATGCCTAAAATGTAAGAGAATCAGTGGTGCAGTAAACTGGCAACTTCCCCAAATACAGAATATTAAGAAATAAAATTATGTTCAAGAAGAAGTAAGAAAGCCAGGTATCATGGCACACAACTGCAAACCCAGCACTTGAGAAGCTGAGGCCGGAGGATATAGAATTTGAGGTCAGTCTGGACAATATACATCCTGTCTCAAGAAAGACAAGAAAAAAGGGGGAAAGGAAGGAAGAGGAATGGAGGTAAGAGGAGGAAGAGGAAAAAGTAATAAAGCAATAAAAATGTATAACCATAAGGGGAAAATTGTAATTGGAATATATGCAGATATAACAAAACATGATCAGTAAAAGCAGTTTAACTGATGAACCCAGAATCTAAAGCTATATTTTAATATTGGAAATTCTAACACTTAGAAACTGGACAGATCAAGCATTCAGAAGTCTAATAAAATCATATAAAATTTGACATAGAAATTTAGAAATCAGATCTAATAGATGAGTGTGATTCATTTTTGGAAAATTTATATAAATGACTAGTAATGATCTTTTTCAAACACACTGAAAACGCTTATAAAACTTGGACATGCACACAGATAATTTTGGATAAATATGTCAGACAGGCTGTTGCCTGCCTAGAACAGGCAAGAGCCACCACCCACCCACTTCCCTGTCAGGAGGACTTGGATTTTTATGTTCAGATGGTAAATGGATTCCCCTTGCTCTGAAGATGCCTCTTCCAAGCTTCAGAGAGTTAATCACGATCAGCTCCAACTAGCCCTTTAAAGACTGCACATTTTTAGAGTGTGGGTGTGCAATTGATTTTCTTGTGTTAACTCAACAATTATACTGTTTAAGAGTACACTCAAGCTTTTTATATGTGGACAATCATATGACATGCAAGTTATTGTCCTGTTTCTTTTCAGTCCCTATGCATCTTCTTTCTTTTAATGTACAAGCTGTATCTATCACACATTCTACTACCAGCACCTATATAACATACATCATAGATGAACTCATAAACTAATAGCAAACAATATTATTGTTACTAATTTTCAAGGGACTGCTTCTAAAGTACCAACCAGAAGAAAATGTTCATACCAGTTCTTAGATTTCCTTTAATAGAAAAAGAAAATTTCCAATTATTCTTGTTTTGCTGTGAGTTTTGAGTTTTCTCATAGTTATTGAATATTAATACATTTTCTCCTGCATCTATTGAAATGAATATGTTTGTTTTCTTTACCCTTACATTAAGCTAATCATGTTAACATTTTATATTAATCATTTTACTATTTCAACTCAAAACCCTACATTGATAATTTTGGGAAAGTTGAGATAAATCCAACTTAGTCAAGATGTGTTTATCAAGCATACATATACCTATTATCTTACTTTTCTGTTTAATATGTGTAATATATACACACATATGTGCATAACATATAGTGGAATTTTGTACAAATCCATCAAATTTATAGGCATTTTTGAAAATCTTTTCAAATTTCCTTGCAATTTTGCCAATTTTTATTTTATATGTTAACGTGGTTCTATTAGAAGCTTGCAAACTAGGATTTGCACCTCTTTTGAAATATATATATATATTTAATCACTAAATTATTAATTCATGTTTTATTAGTCATATTAATGTAATAAATTTTTTATTTCATTATGGCATTTTCATATATGCATAAAACATTTTGATCATATCCTCACTGCATTACACCTTCTACCTTTATATCCTTCCTCTTGTCTGATGAGAGTCCCTGAAGTAATCACTTTAATCTCTAAAATTGTATGTTTTACGTTTATATGAAGATAGCACAGATTTATAACTGATACTTTTTCATTTAATATTTGCATGGTATCTGTTTTGCATCTTTTGATTTTTTTATGCTTCTTTGTGTTTATGTCCAGTGTATGATTCCTTTTAATGACATGTTTTTAAAAACCCAACCCCATAATCATTGCTTGAAAACTGCTACATTTAGGGTATTCATATGTTTTTATTATGATTGCTAACATGATTGAAATTCTTTCTACCATCCAATTCTGTATTTCAATTCTGTTGACTTTTTCTGTTTTTCTCCCTGCCTTTCTATTCATATATTACACCCACTCCCATCCCCCCTCATAGTTTTTTGATATGTTTACATTTAGACCTTTTCATTCTTTCTCCATGTTTTTCTTTTCCTTTTCAAAGATGGAGGCACAATATTGGTAAATGCTTTGTCCTTTAGATTCTTTCTTTTTACAAGCTCAACATGCATTCTAAAAAACATTTGTTGTGTTCAATCCAGTGTTTCTAGGGCTTAAAGTGAGGAGATTTCCAGGATGTGTAATTTGTGGTGTTCGTAGACATCAAGTCACATTATCCAGAGATCTGCACCCTCACCCTGTCTATCTCCCCCTCTGGTTGTGGGAGTGCACACAAGTCTCTTAAGTTTTCTATCCCTTTTCATTCTCAGAGTTATAAGGCTGATGCAGCTCTAGATTTCTAACATATGATCATTTAATTAATTTTCATCTTTAACTGCTGTAGACCACTTTGCTGTATTTACTGAATGTTCTTTTAGTGCAATTTTGTTTAGTATTCCAAAGTTCTACTAAGTTCTAAAAATAATCACGTTCTTTTAGGGTCTAATGTTGGCTTCCCATTTGGGGAGTCAGGAAGCTATCTGTTCCTGAGGTTGTGCCAAGTTATGTGAACCCACCAGGGACTTCAAGCCTGTTTACCTTTGTTTCCTCACCATCTTGGAAGTTACTACCTTAAAAATACATATAAATAGCACTGGACTAACAGAGTGAGAAGAAAACCCACAGAATGGGAAAGAATTCTATAAGTCCTCAGACAAAGGACTTATATCAAGAACATATAAAGAATTGAAAAACATCAAGGCCCCCAAATTCAAAGACCCTCTCCAAAAATGGGCATCTGAGATGAACACACAGTTCTCAGATAAAGATATACAAATGGCAAATAAATACATGAAGAAATGTTCACCATCACTGGTCATTCGAGAAATGCAAATTAAAACAACTTTGAGATTTCATCTCACTCCTGTAAAAATAGCTGCCACCAAGAAATCAACTAATAACAAACGTTGGCGAGGCTGCAGGGAAAAAGAAACACTACTCCACTGTTGTTGGGAGTGTAGATTGGTGCAAACACTATGGAAATCAGTATGGAGAATTCTCAGAAGACTAGCACTGGAAGCTCCATTCAACCCAGTTATTTCCCTCCTGGGTATTTTCCCAGAAAAACTGAAAAGTTCATACCACAGTGATATATGTGCATCATGTTCATAGCAGCACAATTTGTAATAGCTAAATCTTGGAAACAACCAAGATGCCCATCAACCACAGAGTGGATGAAAAAGATGTGGTATTTTTATACAGTGGAGTATTACTCAGTTATGAAGAAGGATGATCTTGAGGCCTTCATAGGTAAATGCAGACAACTTGAGACTATCCTCAGTAGTGAGATAAATAAGAATCATATTTATAAATACCACATTGTGTCTCTAATGTAAAAAGTAATAAGAACTGTAGGAGTAATAAAACCCAAAATGTGTAATTGCTACTGTAAAAAAGAGAGATAAAAAAAGTGCTCTAAAGGATATAACTGCATGTATGTTTAAGTGTGTAAGATGAATTACCATATTACTGCTTTTATTAGATCATGGAGCAGAACTATTAACAGTCTCATTGTTTGAATGTCTACTTTGTATGTTTTAACTTTGTAATTTGAACAACTATTTCCAAGATGACAGTATGTAAGTTATCAAGTAATGATTTCTTAGTGTTTTTTGTTCTTTTCTTTCTTCCCTTGGAATTTTGTATTGTTGCTACCCTTTTTTTTTGTTTTGTTTTGTTTTCTATTTAAATAAAATTTAAAAATAAATAAATAAATATAAAGCACTGGACTAAACTTTGGGAATTTACTCTACATGTGAATATGAAGTGAGGACTTTGAAAGAAAATAAGAGTTTTTATCATGCAGCCTCTTTTTTCCATTTCTCTTGTTGAACTTTAGGTAAAAGTAAAAAAATAAATAAATAAATGAAAGAGAAAAATCCAGTGTTTTTTTTTTCTATCTTTGCTCTTGAATCACATAGGAATAAGAAAGAACAATATTCTAAAGAATATGAAGAGCAACTTAATTCTATGGACCAGGCAGGATCATTGCTGACAAGGTGGTATCCCATGAGATCCACCTGGAAATGAGTTTAATACATGAGAATTTGAAAAGTAGAGGTAGAAAGAGAACTGAGCAGAGAGCACTCCTTTCCCTGTTACTTAGAAAACCTCTGCCTTAACTGGTGCAGAATCATCCCATTCTAAATGAGGCCCCTAACAGTTGTCCCATGCTATGGTTTGTAGCAGTGTTGCTGAAAGCTGTGTGTTAAGGGTTTGTTCCTCACATTGATATTTTGGGGAGACACTGGAGCCTTTAGGAGACTGGACCAAATGGGAGGTCCTCAAGTCATCAGGGCTTTAAAGGACCATGATCTCTTTCTTGTTCCTTTTCATTTCTTGGTCAAAAGATGGGCAGTTTGCACCACTACACTCTGAACCCTGGTTATGCAGCCTGCCCACCAGAGGCCCAACACAGCGGGTCCACCCAGCCTGTTACCTTCAAAGCATGTGCCAAAATAAACCTTTTCTGCTTGTAAGGTAATTATCTCAGGCATTTTGTTATGGTGACAGAAATCTGGCCAACCTAACTCCCTACTCTCCTGTTGTTTTCTTTCCAAGTATAAACAATTATGTGGTTTCAGCTGGATGGAGTCCAGCTCCAGCCTGACCCCAAAGGAACATTACAGCCTCAGTTGTTCACAGGTTTCTTCCACCTTGAGTCATAGAAATTGGCTTTAAGAATCCATGTTAGTCAATCAAGAGCAGGCTACAAACTGCTCCCCAAGGTGGAACTATAATTTCCCATGATACAGCCCATGTTTGAGGCACTGTACCAGAGCCCAGGAGAACTGCAAGCCTTTGCTGCAGCACTGGGTACCTAGGAAGAAGGAAGGAATGGACTAAATGGAAATGGGTCTAGATAAGAGACCTGCAGGATTCACTGCACTGTCCAGGTTTTGTATTTCTACAATGAAGTTCACTCACATTAACCCTACCTCTGTAGTGGGTATGCCCCATGAATGATGCACTAAAAGAAACAATCAAGATTTCCAGTTCCCCTGACTTTCTGGAAGTTTTCCTTAAAGTTTATTGATAACTTCTCAAAAGTCAATCTTTTTATACTTTGAATATGTTATTTTTATTCCAGAGAAACTTGAAAAACATAAAGATGTTCCTAAACACTTTCACAACTACAGTTCATCACAGGGATTTCCTGGCGTACATCAGAGACCACTTTTTGAAACTCAATAAAAAAAAACCACAGAGGTAATTTGAGACTTCCTATGCCTAGCAAAGGACAGAATGATCTTTATGAGGAAAATATATTTGCATCAGGATACACACATATTCAGCTAATTTAATTAAGCACAGCAAGTTCTTTCATCATTTGGATTTAACCATATTTAGCTGCCATATAAATTCAATATACAACAAGGTAATGTTTGGCACAAATACTAGAGCCATAAAATATGTCCCATTGTGCTAAGGTCTAAATGTAAGATAACTCTGAGCTGTGACTTTAGAAAACTAGTAGTAGACGCACATGTATCGAAGTGGCAGAGTATGAGGGTCTTGTGAAAAATAATACTTCATACCAAGGTAGATGGGACACTAGTCTCTAAAAATATTTTTCAATGCAGTTAATAAAGGGAATTTTTTCCTCTGCTTATAGCACTCAATTTTCTTGAAGACACTAAAAAAATGTTAATATTGGCTAACTATAAGAGGCAAACTGTGACTGAGAAAGATGACTGCTTTAAAGCTAAGGAGGCAACTCTTTCTTCTTTCTTCCTTTCTTTCTTTCTTTCTTTCTTTCTTTCTTTCTGCATGTCAAACTTTGCAACATGGAAACATGTTATACACTGAATATGTTTTTAAAACTATTTTGTCTTTCTGATATTCCTCCAGACGTCTGGATTTTGATTTGTAGAACTTACTTAAAATGATCTTTTTATTGAAACAGGTAGAGGTAGAGATATTTTCATGAGGAGTAAGTGTAAGTATGCCATAATTCATCTTTTTCTTATTTTACACTATTTTTCTAAGAGATTTTTAGTTTTCATTTAATCCTCAATACAAAATATGGGACAGGTGGTATTTCTTCATTGCACAAATAAGAGATTTAACGCTTACTATGAGTAAGTACCTTCTGTGAGATATGATAGGTTCTAAGTAACTATAACTGTTACCATCATCCAAGAAGTCTAAATACAGTCAGAGGCATTGTAGCTAAAACAAAATCAGTATTTCTTCACTGAGTCTCTCTTTTCTTTAATATTCATTGGTAAACCTAAGTTAAGACATACTGTTATCATTCATCCCCCTTCTAGTTAAAATTAGAAAAATTCCTGCCTATAATTGTGGTCATGCTAGAATGTGCTTAAAACAGATCTCAAAAATGTAGATCTTCAAAAGATGCTTCCTATACTAACCTTTCAGGTAAAATGGTAGTCAAATCCTGAGCAAAGACCATTTTCTCCCTGTTTTATGTTTTCTCTTTTATTTAAATGGAATTATTTAATATATTGACCCTGAAGTCACTTAATCAATGGATATTTGAATTTCCTTTTTTTTTATCGGTACCAGGGATCAAACTCATGACCACACCCTTGCAAGGCAGGTGCTTATGCCACTGAGCTAAATCCCCAGCCCCTGATATTTGAATTTCTAATATGCCATCAGAATTGTTAAGATGGAAAATGTGGTACATACAAACAAAGGAGTATTACTCAGTCATAAAGAAAAATGAAACTATTTCATTTTCAGGAAAATGGGTGAAACTCAGTATTATCATGTTAAACAAAATAAGATAGACTCAGAAGGACAATCATCATGTTTTTGCTGATATATGGAATTTTAAAAACCAAAACAAAACAACAAAATATAGAAATGATATTATCATCAGAGGAGGGAGAAAATAAAGAGATTGATAGAAGAAATAAAATGGGGTAATAGGAGAGATTTGTCAAAAATATAGTTAAAATATATTTATATATATAAAAATATATATTTGACTAAAAATATTGTCAGAAATATTATATCCATGCATGTAAAATTTTTTAAATGTAAAAGACAAATAAATACAATGAAAAGAAACTCAATTACCCTATTTTTATATATCACTCATGCTAACCCAGGCAAATTGCAAGGAGGAAAAAAGAATTCCCAGACAGAAATTGACCCATGTGCTACTCTACTTTAATTCAGGACTGGGAATAGCTCCTGCAAATCCATCTACTACATCTGATCTCTTGTTTCACTCACTCCAATGACAAGGACCTGTTGTGGCCCTATCTGCGGATGCGGCCACAGACCTCATCATGGAAGAAAATGTATACTCCACGTAGTTTCCTCATTAAGCCAGTTACTGACACCAGTAAGGATACCTTCAAACTGATGTAGGCAAAATATGACAGGAATGAAAGGGAAAGAGGATCAGCTGATGATGTTTGGCATGAAATCTTTTGGACCTGAGTAGTTAAAAGATATAAAGAATGAGAGAGAAGAAAACACTGCCCATTCTTTTAGTTTGATAACTAAGTAGATGACCATTGTCTTCCAAAGAAACGCTGAGGGAAAATCTGAGTCTTTTGATTTGGTCTTTAATTTGGTTTCAGCTGTGTTTTATCATTGTTTTAGTGAATTAGAAGCTGGTTAAAGTAGCTGATTTCACATAAACAGCAAGGAACACTAGCTAACCAGTTTCTTTTTCCCTTTCTTTTGTACATATCCGTTGTGTTCTTACAAGGACATAAAGAGATCTCAAAGCATCCAGGAGACCAAAGTACTGAAATCCATCCATACAGAAAGATTTATGAAGCCAAATGTCACAAACTGACACATCAAGCTTATGTTAGCCCTCACAGAATTATTTGCCTTTTGTAACTTTAGGAACTACTTACCAGAGTTTATCAAAGTAGATACTTCTTTTCAAAATATGAGTTTGGAATGTGTATACTTGAGAATTATAAATCCAGATTCCTACATGAGAGTATATGTTGGATAAAGACCTTCCAATGTTGTACTTTCCTTTTATTATTCCACTGCCTCCTCCATTCCAAGTTTGGTGTTGTATATCGCCCACCTACCTGACTTTCCTAAATATTCTGTAGGATTCCTTTATCTAGGGTCAAAAGCTTTGACCAGTTTGGTAACATCACCCCACCCCTTTTTTATTTTAAAGAGAATAAAACAAAAGAGGATAGAACAAAGCAGATCAGAACAGAACAGCATAGGCAACACAGCACTTTACAAGACAACCGGATATTAACAGTAGCTACCATAATGTCACTTTCTTTGTAATAGTTGAGCATGGCTTCAAGTATAATAATATCAAACATAACAAAACAG
>PVJX010027536.1:0-24815 GCA_004027295.1 Dolichotis patagonum | reverse complement strand
TCACATGTCTAGACCTTAAGGATGCCTTCTTCTCCTTCTACTTGGATCTGCAGAGCTATACAATTTTTACCTTGCTGAGGGAAAATCCAGAGAATGGAAACAGAGTCCAGTGACTTGAACAAGGCTACCACAAGTATTCAAAAATTCCCCAACCATTTTTGGCCCAGCATTGACCACTGACCTGAAGGCCTTCACTATAGGTCAACATTTTTGTGTATTACTCAAATATATAGGTGACTTGCTGTTGACTTGCCAAACACAGAAAGGCTGCCTAGAAGGGACATAATTACTCCCACTCTCCTGTGGGAGACCAGCCATAAAATCTCAAGAAAGAAGGTCCCAATTTACCAGAAGCTAAGTACCTCAGTTTCCCCTTGGCACAGGGACAACACCATCTCAAGTCTGAGAGAAAACAAGTAGTTTTCTCAATCCCTGTGCCAATGACCTGGCACCAGGTCTATAAGTTTCTTGGGCCACAGGTTTCTGTGGAATCTGGATACCTAACATCTCAGTCTTGGCAAAATGCCCCTAGAAGGTCACAAGGGGTGGGAGGTGAGAACTTCCACAATGGGACTGGGAACAGCAAAAAGCCTTTGAAGAATCAAACAGGTCCTCACCAATGCCCTGTGCCTGGGACTTCCAGAGATGACCAAGTCTTTTTATTTTTATCACCATGAGTGTACTGGAACAGTGGTGAGAATTTTAGCCCAAATGCTGGGATGTGGGCATGAAACAGTGGCACCCCTCTCCAAACAACTGAACTCTGTTACTAAGTGCTGGCCACCATGTTTGCAACCCTTGCAGCCACAGTCTTATTAGTGACAGAAGCTGACAAATTGAGTATGGCACAAAAATGAACAGTCCATGTACCGCACTCAGTGCTGTCGTTAATGGCGAAGAAGAAACAACAGTACTGGCCAACTAATGCCTGGGTGGTCACCTACTGGGATGTTATGTGAAAACCAGGAAAGTCACTTTTGGTGTGGACCCTGAACCCAGTAACTGGACTGCCAGTTGGGCCACACCAGCTAGATCATGACTGCATTGAGGTCCTGGATGAGGTGTTCCCCAGTCAACTGGTCTTATGGGATCAGACCCCCCAGGACCCTGATGTAGAGTATTTCACAGAGGGTGGCAGTTTTGTGAAAGAGGCAGAATTCCTTTCAAACTATTTCACGGTAACCCTGAATTCTGTCACTGAGCCACAATCTCTGCCAACAGGAACCTCAGCACAGAAAGCAGAGTTCATTGCCCCAACCCGAGCCCTTCAGATGGTGGTAGGAGTATGTGTCAGCACATACACAGAACCTAAGTATGCCTTAAAAACCTTTCTGGTGCATGGGGTTCTACATAAATAAAAATGTCTGATAAACCCAAAAGAAAGAAATATAAAATAGAAGAGGAAAATCCTTGAACTCAAAGATGCTATATGTGCCCCTATAAAGGCAGAAATCATTCACCTACAGGGACATCAAAGGGAGCAGTATAGAAACTCAGAGAAACTGTGAAGCAGGCCAAGAAGCTAAGCTGCTGGCCACCAAGGGAATAGCAAAGTCAGCAGTCATGGCCATCATTCTGCTGCTTACAGAAGGGACCCTAAGTACCCACAACACGAGATTGCTTCATTTAAGACTGAGACAGAAGTTACTGCCCAAGTGAATGATAGAAGTTGAAAGATGTCTGGGTAGTGATTTCCAAGGTTTTGACACTACTGACATTCTCTGAGTTTGCAGCTACAAGTGTTTGCTGGTTTTTATGTGTGCTTTCTCAGACTAGTAGAGGCCTTCCCTACCGACATGGAAAAGGTATTTGAGGTGGCACAGATAGTTCTGAGAGCAATCATCCCCTGTTTTGGAATTCCTGTTACTACTATACAATCATACACAAGCCAGAATTTGTTGCAGAGGTGGTGAAGCTAGTGGTCAAAGACTAAAGTTTACATGGAAGCTGTATGCGGCATACCATGCCTAGAGTTCAGGGAAGGTGAAACAAATGAATCAGACTTTGAAACTTCAGTTGAACAAGCTGTGCCAAGGAAACTCATTTGCAATGGGACTAACTCTTTCCAATAGATGTATTGAGGGTGAGGTCTAGTTCTACGAAACAGACAGGGCTTTTCTCTTTTGAAATTCTCTATTGACAGCTCCTTTCTCTCATTAAAGACTTAATTGGGGACTTAAAGGACCTTGGGAACCTCATTCTGAAACAACAGATGCAGGAATTAGACTCAGTCATAGCCACCCTGCACCAATGGGCTAAGGAATGATTTCCCATGAGTTTGACCATAGATGCTCACTCTTTCATGCCAGAGAATACCATATGGGAAAAGAATGGAATGTCCAATTTCTGGAACCTCTCTGGAGAGGCTCATTTCCTGTTATCCACTCCCACTGCAGTAAAGGTGGATGAGAAAGTCCTTTGGCTTACTACAGCAAAGTCAGCCTTTCCAAGACTGGGAGTGCATCGCAGACTTATTGGTGCCATGTAAGTAGAAAGAAGAATCTGGAATAAGGAGACCATGATCTCAGGAACACCATGGAAAGAAGACAGTTCTGTTGTAGTCACGCTAGAGGTTGACCAGTCTATAGACAGCAGAAATCTGAGGATGCTGCCATCTGGTGACACAGATGGACTTCCTTTCTGTGACTATCTGTACTTTACTGCCACCCCTTGCTCTAATCTTTATTTGAGTCTCTAGCCCTAGTTTTTGCCATAGCCCTTGCCAAGACCACCCCAGCCCAACTAAAACTATGAGATGCCTGCTGGTTTTCACCTTTCTCTTGGGGGTGACATGTTTTGCTTGTATTAGCTGTTTTTATTAAGAACCCCTTTGGCGATCTTGAGTCAGGCTATGGAGTTACTTGGACTTTACTATTACACACACACACACACACACACACACACACACCTTATGCTTGGTGAGGATCCAAGGAAGCTGCACACACAGTAAGACAACCTATTATATTTTCCAACATGAAAATCAGTACACCTGTTTTAACTTGAGGTATCTTTCTCAACTGAGAAATGTTTTGAAGTTTGATACTCCCAAGGTGAAAGACCATTAATTAACAGAATATGGGTTACAAACCCCCATCTGACAGTATTGATGTTTTTTGATGTGTGGGCCACCATTGTTAAAAATTCCTGGATAGTCCAAAAATGTAGAGGATTATCATGGAAATGAGAATATAGGCTCAATGATAAGTGAACAGGCTTCCACTCAATTTCTCTGTTATGGTGATCTCTGGCCTTATTGCCTTTGCTGGAGCTGAGTCTTTTGGGGTCACTTAGAAGTGTAAAGATAAGCTTGCAGTCCTCCAAAAAGATTCTGCCACTCTTGGCTGTGAATTGGAAGTCTGCAGCCCCATTAACTTTACTATCTTTAACCTAGGAGACTGAGACCCAAAGTGATAAATGGCCTTCACATTGGGCTATCTATCTATCTATCTATAGAGAGAGAGAGACAGAGACAGAGACAAAGAGAGACCCAGGGGCCGTACTACAGTTCAAGAGGCTCACTCCTAACAGAGTGGCCCCATCTTACTGGAATTTTCACTGATTTTATGAGAAAACAGAAAATAGTCCCCCTTCAAACCTGGCCACCACCAGCAATTTATTTTTATCCCTAGCAGAAACTGTAACCTGACTCTGAAGGTCTCTTTTTGCTATGTATGTGAGGGAATTAATATGAGGGAAATCAATGGCCATGGAAGCTAGAGAGTAAGATCCTTGTGAACCTTATACTGGCACAGGATACCTCAGTTCTGCCTCAGGGTTTGGGTTTTCAAGACCTCAGTAACTGGAAGGAACTGTTTGGTTGGCCGTGAGGATGGTTCAGTGTTTCTGCAGGGACACTACCGTGTTCGGATCAAAAGTCCTATGAATCAACCTCTCAGAAGATCCAGTGAAGGGTTCCCCTGACTACTTTGATTCAAATTTTCATGCTTTGTACAAGTTTTATCTTCTGAGGGGGCCCAGAGATGATGACGATGCAGACATCAAGTGATGGCTCTCAGACAACCTGTACTGAATACAAGGAAGAACCGCAAATGTTGTGCTCCTCCAAAGTTGGTCAAGGTATTGTGTAGGAGGGATGATCCCCACCATCTGTTTTCTACTTCCATTTTCCAGGGGACAACATCTGTATGGATCCTGCTGAGGAATATTAAAAAATTATGTACCCTACAAATTAGCAATTGGAAAGATTATGAGTGGCCCCCTGAATGCATAATTCAGTATTGTGGTCTTTCCACCCATGCAAAAGATGGGTCCTGGGGTTATTTTACTCCCATTTAAATGTTAAACCACATTATTAGGCTTCATGCAGTTGTAGAAACTGTAACTAATGAAACTGTCGAAGCTCTTAACTTGTTAACCAAACAACAGACCAAAATGCACACTGTCGTCTATGAGACTCTTGGCTTTGGGTTATCTACTTGATCTGCAGGAGAGGCTGTGTGGGAAGTTTACCTTAAGCAACTGCTGTCTACAAATAGTTGATGAGGGAAAGGTTGTAGAAGAGATTACAGAGTGAGTGACAGAAATTGCTCATGTTTCTACCCAGATCTGGAAAGGTTGGGACCCCAGAAAACTGGAGAATATTTTTCAGCTCTCAGGGTATAAAACACCATCATAGATACTACACTTCTGATTTGGGGAACTTGTTTGCTCCTGCCTTGCTTGGCTCCCTTGGTTACATGTTCTGTCTCTAGTCTCACTGAGATGGTGGTCTAAAGAAAAGTGGCTGGACACGTGATGATGTTATAGAAATATAAACATCTGAATCAGTATGATGCTCTTTGACACAAAACAGAATCAAATCAGAGCATCAAAGGAGAGAATGTGATGCAATCCTTCCAGATGTGTCAGGGGGACTAACAAATAGCAATGCTAACCTCTACTGCAACACTGTAATATAAGTCCTACTCAACCAGACTGTAGAATGCTAATGCATACTCAAGCAGAGTGTGCAATGCTAGTGTAAGGCCATAAGGGAGACAAAGACAGAAGGCTTGTATAAAAGAATACACCTGCACCATGTTTAACACCAGCCTTTGAATATGCATCTGCTGAGTCAGTACCAGCATGAGTAATGCTGCTTCATGGGAAACTGTCTCAGTCTATTTACAGGAAAATCCCACAGGAAGACAGTGTAAACGACTCTGTCACAAGAAAGGAAGAAAGAAGGAAGGAAGGAAGGAAGGAAGGAAGGAAGGAAGAAAGAAAGAAAGAAAGAAAGAAAGAAAGAAAGAAAGAAAAAAGAAAGAAAGAAAGAAAGAAAGAAAGAAAGAAAGAAAGAAAGAAAGAAAGAAAGAAAACAAATTGGGAATGTAGTTTAATGCAGAGACATAGAGGAGCCTTGGTACAATCCCCGGTACGGAGAATCATAAAACAAATGAAAACTTACCTGAAATCAGATGTTATGACACAGGTCTGTAATCTCAGCACTCAGAGGCTGAAGCAGGAGGAACACCATAAGACAGAGGGCAGCCTGGACTATGTACAGAGACCTTGTCTCAAAAAAAAGAAAGGAAGAAAGAAAGAAAGACAAGACAAAAGAAAAAGAAAAAGAAAAAGAAAAAGAAAAATCTTACCTTACATATAGAGGCACAACAATAATGACTACTTTCAATTTCTCAGGAAGTGTGCAAGTTCTACACAGAAAGGTGAAGTGGCATATTTAAAATGTTGAGAGAAAAAAAATATCAACCTACAATTTTGTATTCTGCAAAATACCCTTCAAAAATGAATTATAAGCAAGGACTTTCTTAGACAAACAAAAGATGAGGAATCCATTTCAGTATACCACCTTTGCTAGAAGTTATATGACTATATTAAAAAATCTCATCATACAGTATGTACGTGTATTAACTCATCATGACAAAATTTATGCCAAGATTTCAGAATAGATTTAAAATTCAATGTTAATCTAGTGTATCACTCCACAGTCACATGAAATGTCAGAAAAATAGAATGTGATGGACTTCAAACTATTGGCATAATAGAAATTCTTAGTAAATCAGGAACAGAGGAAATCAACCTCAACTTACTAAAGAATATCTAAAAAAACCCACAGTTAACATGATGATTAATGAAAATACATGGAAAAATTTCCTTGTGTTATCAGGATCTAAGGAAGGACATCTCCTTTCACTTTTGTTTCATAATATAGTACTAGAAGTAATAACTAGCAGAATAAGGTAGGGAAACAATAAGAGATATAGGAAGGAGAAAATAAAACTCTCAACTTTTATAAATGATGTCATCTTTTTGTGAACAATCTGTAATAATCTAAAACATCCTGCAAATAACAAGTGATTGTAGCAAAATAGCAAGGTACAATGCTATCATACAATTTTCAGCCACTTTCTTATGGAGCATCAGTGAAACAATGGATTTGGGAACTAATTTTTAATAAGCACATGTTGGATAAACCTCATTGACTGTGATACTGTCACTGCACAAAGTTGGATTTTGGTATTAGAAAACATTACCATTAAATTAGCACACAAAAGGTGGAAATATGTATAAATGTAGAAAAATAATTTATAAGATCTATGCAATAAAAACTACAACAAAAGTTATTTTTAAAAAAAGATAGTATTATATTGTCAAGATGTTAGCTCTTCTCAGCTTTAGCTACAATCAGTGCAGTTCCAAGCAAAATCTCAGAATGTTATTTTTTAGATATAAATAAGTTGATTATAAAGTTGTTTAAGTAAAACAGAAGACCCAGAATAACTGACATAACAAAGGAGGGGGGAAAGTCACTATTTGTTATCAACTATCAGTATACAGCAACATAATCAAAAGTTTATGATACTGTGAAAGAATATAAAAAGAAATAGAATAGAATAGAATAGAATAGAATAGAATAGAATAAGAATTATGAAATGGACTCACATAAATATAACAAACAGATCTTTGATAAAAATCAAAAGCAATACAATGGAAAATGTTTTTGCTTGTTTCTCCATGTGAAAACAAAACAAAAACAAGAGAAACATTAATCTAGTTGCAAAATCTTGCAATCAGATACATTTCAGCTTCATTCAAAACTTGGAAACCACGGAGATGTTTTTCAGTGGGTGTCTGGACATCTAGACAATGGAATATTACTTCATGCTAACATGAAGTGAAAAGACACCACGGAATTCTAAATGTGCATTACTAAGCGAAAGAAGTCAATATACATGACTGCCTGGAAAATGAAAAAAAGACAATTGATGGATGCAAAATAAGTTTTCCTGGGGCTAGAGGAGAATGAGGTACATTTATGTAGGTCACTAAAAATTTTGCAAAAGCAAAAATATTCTATATAATACTGCAATGATTAATAAATGTTTAAACCCATACACTGCACAACTCCAACAGTGAATGAACCGGAATGTCATCTCTGAGCTTTGGAAAGTTATGACATGTCATTGTAAGTTTATCAATTGCAACAAATGAACCACTGTGGAACTCTGATAGTGGAAGAATGTGGGCATTTGTAGGGAAAACTGGTTATGTGAGAAAGCTCAATGTTCCATTCAATTTTACAGTGAACCTAAAACTCTCTGTAAAATAAAAAGGCCTACTAGTTAAGAACTTAGAATGAAGAAACTCCAAGAGTCATATTGAAAAGTTGAACAAGACTTTTCAAATTTTAAAAATCATACAATTTTACATGTAGAGGACAGTGATAAACTCAAGGAAAATTATCGTAGTAACAGTCAGAAATGTACTTTTTTGAGAGGCTGATTTATTTATTGTCAAGCCTATTGGGAGCTGACCAGGCTCCAGATCTTACAGTTGACTGTATGGAAAAGGACTAAATAAAGAAAAGGCAAATACGGTTTGAGGGGAGTTTAGGAAGATCAGAACGCTCAACGCTAAGACAAAGACTTCGCTGGGCAGCCCGTATTTATTAGATTTAAAACATATTCAGGAGATGTGGGGAAAAGTAAAGGGAAAAGCTGAGGTAAAGGTGGAAAGCTGAGTAGGACCTTGAAAAGTCAGAGCAAAGGCATTATTAAGCAGTAAATATTGCCAGTTAGGAAGTGTCTTATCTGGAAGGTTGGCAGTTGATTGCCCTGGAATAGGGAGTGGGCCAGATGGCCTCAGCTGCAACCTTATCTTGCCCTCCAAGGTGTCACAGTGTCACACCGACGCAGGTCTCTACTGTGACTAGTGACACGGAGAGTTACACTTACTATACGCCAGCTGCTAGATCCTTGAGCAAGTTGCTAGGCCTGAAGCAGAATCATAAGTAAATATAGAAAGCCAGTGGATTAATCCTAAAGCCTGCTCAGTGCCATTTCAAAGTGGTCGCCATCACAAGCCTATTTGCACACTCTGTTCTTTAGTAACTTGTACACTGCTACACTTTTACAGAATCATTATAAAGAGCAAAGGGAGAAGAGCAAGAAGAAAAGTAATAAGGAGACCAAGATGAAGTCAAGGCAATTCAGGAGAAACAGAGCTAATGAGGATATATTTGATACATCCTCATTTCCATAAAATTTTAAAAAGTCTAAAATATTGAGCAAAATGACACCATGAAAAATTGTAGAAACTTCAATAAATATATCATTCAACGCCAATAAATAAAAGCCAATTGGAAACACCATCCAAGGAAAATAGTCATAAAAAATTAGAAGAAGAAGACACAAGAAATTCATTGACGTACTATTGAAACAGTACTGAAAACCAAACATCCTCAGAATTTTCAGAATGAAAACCCCATGAATTACAGAACAAGAAATAAAATAATTGGGCAGATATATCATTGAAAACTATCAAAACATTTGTGGTAAGGACAAAATGTCAAGGGCCAATAGTGAAAAATGATGGGTCAAGCACAAAAAGAAGAGAATCATAATGTCACTATACTTTCTATAATAAATATTGAACACTTAAAAACAATATTGCAACACATTCAAAATTGGAGATATAACATTAATGTTGAATTGTATAGCTCTACAACTAAATTATTATTCAAGAGTAAAAATAAAAGACATAATTTTGATAACTAATAATCTTTTAAAATTCTCAAAATATAATTTTACTAATGTTTCCAAAAATATTTAAATGTGATAATGAAAAATGACATGAAATCTAGCAAAGTAGTAAACAAACACAAAAGTGATTGTTAAAGCTGCCTCTTGGAAAGA
This sequence comes from Dolichotis patagonum, assembly GCA_004027295.1. Taxonomy (NCBI): domain Eukaryota; kingdom Metazoa; phylum Chordata; class Mammalia; order Rodentia; family Caviidae; genus Dolichotis; species Dolichotis patagonum. The sequence goes on along the minus strand of PVJX010027536.1, from coordinate 15,660 downwards.
TGTGCTTCACCATAAAAGATTGCACTAAATAATAACAATAGCAATAATAGTAAGATTGAAAATTGCTTGATAAGATTCACTCAGAAGGATAGTATCAGGCTTAGAGAGCAATTATTTTGAATCAAAGCAAATATTGGAGGGCATGAGAAATCTCTGGGAGAGGATTAGGTGGACAGGAAATAGAATTGTATGATCCAATTTAGAGCAAATCAGTGGCATTTCGTTTCCATGAGCTGCATGTAAAATTTAAACCAATTGTTACTTTTCGCAAAACATGAGGTAAAAAAGACAAATTCGATAATATACTACATGGTTTACCAAACGTGGGGCTTGTGTGCGCGCGCGCACACACACACACACACACACAGTATTACCAATGTGACTAAAAACAACTATGTTGAAAGGATGATGTATAAGTGTAGGAGGAATCTGAGAAAGATGTGAAAATAGTCTTTAACATCTAAAGTAGGAAATCATTAGATCATGAGTAACGCTGAAAATCTAGAGATGGCACCATCAGAATCTATTTAGAGAGAAGCAAAATATCACTGATAAGTGTCATCAACTCATCCTCTCTGAGAATCATGATCCAGACACTGCAAAATAATAACATGGAGAAGGAAAACAACATAAGAGACAGAAATAGATCCGTGGGAATTGCGAAGAAACTGACATGAAAAAAAACTATAGAGCAGGGCAAGACCCAGACTACGGTGCAGACAGGAAAATGAAATAGGAATTTCTCCCTGGCTTGACTTTGTCAAAACCAAGTGGGTATTGGAGGCTCCAGGTGGCTGCAGGAAGAACGGTGGACGATGGGGCCAGCAGTTGGGATCTGCAGGCTGTCCACAGGCAGCAGCTGCAGAAAGGTCAAGTGCCAATTCCCCATGTCCCTGAAAATTGGACAGCTTGGGCACCATTTCAGGGAATGGCTGAGCTTTTACATCCAGGACTCTGAGAAGCTGCGGGACAGACTTGCGCCAGAGCTCCCAGTGTTACTCTTCCAGAGTAAGTAGATGAGAGGCAGCCATGAGAGACACCTGTGGACAGTAGGTATTCTGGGAGGGGATTCCCTGAGGGAACCGAGTTTGAGCCAAGAAGGACACTCCCCCCCGCCCCACCATACACACACAGAGCCAAATCCTGCTTCAGTTGCTCTGAGTTTGAAAACCCCAGTGATGAGTATTCAAGACCTCTTCCTACTACCTGTATCTGGCAGGGATCTGGGGTCTCCCTGACGTTCGTATCTACCAACATGAGTAAGAACACCTCTAGGCTTGGACGTTAGCACTACCTGTGGAAACAAAGGGGCTGCTAGGATAAGGGGGAGGCAACCTCAAAGAAAAAAGCAATAACAACAGCAACAACAAAACACAAGCCTGAAGGTTAGATGGATAAAATGGAATCGCTACACTCCAAAATCATAGTTCCTAGAAGAAAATCACTTATTCAAACCCACAGGATAACTTTCAAAGAATACATGCTTTGCATCATTTATTTTTTGTGATTTTTTTTTTTTGCTGGATATTGAACTGGAGACCTACAACTTGCCAGGCAGGTGCTCATGCCACTGAGCTAAATCCCCTGCCTGTAATGTTTTCTTTTATGCTCTGATCTTTATAATTTCCTCCATCATGCAAGCTTTGGGCTTGACTTGTTTTTCTTTTCCTACAAGTTTGAGGTTCAACGTTAGGGTATTTATTTGATGTCATTCTATTTTCCTGATACGGGAGTTCACCACTATTAATTTACATATTGGAACTGCTTCCACTGTACCCCATGAGGCCTAGTATGTTGTGCTGGCATTATCATTTTATTGTAAATACTATTTATTTTGTTCTTTAATTTCATTTGTGACACACTGGTTGTTCAGGACGGTGTTTAATTTCTATGAGTTTATGTAGATTTTGTGGCTTCTTTTTCTATTGATTTCCAATTTCACTACACATGGTCAGATAATATGCATGAGATGACTGCAGTTCTTTTGCACTGAACATACTTAAGCATGTTCTATCTGCTAGTCTGTGGTCTATTTTGAAGAATGCCTCATATGCCACCGAGAAGAATGTATGCTAATGCTGTGGAGTGGAACTCTCTGTGGACATCCACTAAGTCCACTTGCTCACAGGTTTGTTAGTTGTGATATTCCTTCCTTTCACGAAATCACAGAATATATAACAAAACAGATTATGGAAATAATGAATAATCATGAATCTTTTGGAGGACACTAATGTAAAGCTATCTGAGTTTTAAAAAATGTTACAAAATATGAAGAATCATTTTAGAAAAAAAGAAAATGCAAACAAAGATTTCAATCAAACATCCAGGTGACAAAAATGTAATTGAAAGTATGGTTATCATAACTGGCCAACATGAAAGCAAAATTTCAGAATCAGAAGACAAGGGTGTTTTAAAAACCAACATTCAAAGATGTCTTTAAAACAAGAGACCATTAAAAATGGATTCAACACCTTCTAGATGATGCAAAGTCTCATCTACAATTAACTGGAATAAGCAAAAAATCAGAAGATAGCACAAGTGTTATTAAAAATCTGCTGAAATAAATAATAGCAGAAAACTTTTCAACATAGAGGAGGAAAAAAAGTATACATAAGTGAAACATGAAGGACCCTAAATAGCCATGATCAAAGGAGAACCTTTTCATATTACATTTCCATTAAAATAGCAGAAATCCAACACAGAGATAAGGTCTTAAAAGCTTTGAGAGGAAAAGCAATATGTCACTTATAAAACTATTCCCCAGAAGACACCTAAACACAAACTATAGGGGTCAGCAGGGCTTGGAATGAAATATTTCAAGCCCTGAAATATAACAACTTCCAAACCTGAATTACATCTTCAAAACTTACTTTCCAAAACTGGTAGAGAAATAATGTATTTTCATGAAAAAGAATAACACAAGAAATTCATAAACACCAAATCAACTATACAAAATAATCTCAAGTGTCTTAGAAGGAGACAATGAATCCAAAAATGGAAATACATCAAATAGAATGCACACACCAGAGTGAACAGTTGAAAGGAACAGGAGAAAATAAGGAAATTAGCAAAACAAAAATGATGCAATTATAGATGTAAGTCGATATCTTTCGATAATAATGCTCAATGACACTGGTCTCATTACCTCAATCAAAAGATACAAATTGGCAGAATGGATCAAGAAACAATATCCAACAGTATGCTGTATATAAGAAATATATTTAATTCAAAATGAAATTTGCAGTTTATAAATCAAATAAAAAAAACAATTCCATGCAGCACAAAACTAGAAAAAAAAGCAGTGATAGTTATCCTAATCTCAAGAAAAGTGATTTTGAAACTGATCAGAAGAGACAAAGAAGATCACTGCATGATTCTTAAGAGAAAAAAATCAACAATTAAAAACAACAATTAAAATCAACAATTAAAAATATATAAACACCCAACTCTGCCACACTCAACTTCAGTAAACAAACACTAATCGGCTTTTTTTAAAAAAGCTGGTAAGTGTCACAATTGTAGTGGATGTCCTCAGTACTTCACTGTCACAAATAAATAGATCAACAGGACAAAAAAATCAACAAAGCAATATTATAGTTGAACCAAGGAGCTCCAGTGGCACCATAGGCCAGCGCGCGGTACTTATATGGCATAGTTGAACCAAACCTTCAAACAAATGTGCTTACTAGATATTTAAGGAGTGTTCCACACAGCAGCAGAAAACACATTCTCTTCAGCAGTATATTGGGCAGTCTCAAAAATAGAACCCATGCTAAACCACAAAGCAGGCTTAAGTAAATGGATAAGAATCAAAATCATACCTTATGCGTTATCAGATTATAGCACAATGAAACTAAACATCAAGGACTAATATATTCCAGAAATTATGCAAACATATTAAAATTAAACATTGCCCACTTGAATAATCAACAGGTCATAGAAGAAATCAAGGAAGATTAAGTCAAATAGTTCCTAAAATTCCTCAAAATCCAGTTCAACATACAGCAACCTACAGGACACAATGAAAACAGTAAGCTCTGCACTTCAAGGTCTTAGTAAAACAAGAGCAATCTAAATCTAAAACTGGTCCAAGACAGAGATTATAAAGATCAGAAATTAAATAAATTGGCACAAAGAAAAAATACACAAAAAAACAAAATAAAGAATAAGTCCTTTGAAAGAATAAATTAAAATGACAAGCTACTCAGTGAAAAAGAAAATAAAATATCTAATCAATACAACTAGAAATTGAAAAGGGAAAATCACAATGGATTTTGCTAAAATCCAGAAGATCATTGGTTACTAGTTTGAGAACTGTACACTAATAACATGTAGAATTCAGAAGAAATGGAAATTCTGATATATATATGAACTAACAATGCTAAACTAAAAAGACATGAAAATAAGAAAAATCCAATATCTAAGCTTAATTACTGGTATTATTTAGTGAATTCATTTATGGAAGCTAACATTGCCTGATTCTAAAAACAGAAGAGAGCCCAACCAAAAAAAAAATAAATTAAAAGAAATACAGGTTAATCACTATTATGAGCATAAATGTTAAAATTCTCAAGAAGACACAAGCAAACAGAATGCAAAATATCATCAAAAAGATTATATATTTTAACAAGAAACATTCATTCCAGGGGTGCAAAGATGATTCAAAATGCAAATCAAGAAATGTAATATACCTCATAAAGATAAATAAGAACAAAGCTCACAAAAGCATCTCAATATATGCTGAGAAATCATCTCAGTAGAAGCAGAAAAAGTCTTTGACAAAATTTAACATCTATCTATGACAAAACGGTGAAGAAAATAATGATGGAAGGACCTTATCGCAGTGTGATAAAGGCTATTAATGAAAAGCAATGGCCAACATTACATTAAATGGGGAAAATCAGAAAGCTGTCACTCAAAATCAGAAATGAAACAAAGATAGCCATTGTCATTCCTGTTCAATGTAGTTCTTGAAATATTAGCCAGAGCAATGAGGCAAAAGAAAGATATGAAAAGGATGCATATAGGAAATGAGCAAGTTATATTACCATTATTTGCAGAGGACCAAATTTCAACATAGAGCACCTAAAATTTTTCCACAAAAAACTCCAGGTATTAATAACCAAATTCAGTAATTTTACAGTAGAAAAAAGTTGCAGCTGTGTAACAGCATTCCTGTACATCAATAATTAACAAAGAAATAAATTATAAAAAATTATTTTCATAGTAACGTCAAACACGTAGGAATTAACTGAAGTCAGGAAGTAAATGCAAATTGTCTGCTGGAAGACAAAATAGGCAAAATTCTTGAAAATATAGTTGTAGGAAGGACTTTCTAAAGACGACTTCAGTTGCACAAAAAATAATTACTCTATTTCTACTTCATTTTACTAAATTTCTAGAAGTCGATATCCCGCATCTCTGATTTCCATAGCAGTGTATTATTTCTTGTTTTCTGCTTCTAACCAGCTTCTATTCTTTCATTTTCATAATAATCTCTTCTCCATGGATCCAGCTTTTCTCTGACTCTAGGACTACACATAAGGGATGGAAAAAGGATAGTTAGCTTTAAAGGACGAATGACTGTACTAATCATTTTGTGTATGTAATTCAGGTAAATTCTTCGGTGCTCCATTTGTGTGCTCCTCAGTAAAGTTTTCTAGGGTTTCTGCAGCAGAGTAAAAGCCTTTCTATCTCCAGTGCTACAAGAAGATTTTGCTTGCCTTCAGTTTCTCTTCTGTAAACATTTTCAGCTTCCTCTACACATGCCAGTGCCCTCACTAAGTATTTCTCTCTCTGTTTTCCACCTTTGCTCATGACTGTGTTGCCTCTCATTGTATTGTCTGTATTTGATTAAACAGCTCCCTTCTTGAAATTTTATTGCATATTAGAGGATGAAATATGTGAAACATACACATTCTGTATATTCAACCCCCTAAACTTATCAAGAAATACAAGAAGTATTTTTTAGCAGGAAACATGTAATTCAAAATCCTTTTAAAGATCTGAAGAGTATATCCTTCCTTAATTCGAGGTATGTTGTTTTCAGTTTTATACTTCTGAGGATTTATACTTCAAAGATTTGCAGAAATACTGAGGGAAAAACTGAGAGTGGATCATGTAGGATTCTTCCATTTTATGGCTCCCTCTCCACCCAGAATAAGAGGTTTGTGGCTGTGTTGGTTCTTGCCACTCACCACTTCTCTTCCATGCTACCACACTTGTGCCCAGCTCTCACTGCAGAGAAGCAGCCCTGCCTGCTCACTGGTTACGCCAGGCTCCTGTATCACTATGGGGTACCCTACAGCTTCAGGGGAAGTCTTGGAGTTTGATTTTGCTATTCTGTGCAAGGAGCCATTGGATTTTCCTACTGTGAAGAACAAATATCTTAATTTTTGAACCATGTGAGTCTATAATGTGAACAATGCATAATGAAATGCATTATAATTCAAGAATAAAGGACTTATAATAAATAAGTTTTAAGAACTTATCCTTTGTGCAGATAAAAACAGTAAACACAGTCAATGTAAGGATCATTTAACCTTTTCTATAAAGTGTTAAAACATACCTAGCAGGCACTGCAATAGCAGTACAGAAGTGAGCAAACTAAAGCAGATCTTGCTACTGTGCACCTTACATTTTTAAAAATGAGACACACAGTATTCATAAAAATAAATATTTATCCTTTCCCCTATCCCAGGTGTTTATCCTTATGAATGGTGTATATATATATATATATATATATATATATATATATATATTGTTTTTTGATAGATAATTGTACTACTAATTTCTGTTAGTCCATCAAACGTTAGTCCTTTCATTGTTTATCTGTATATTTTTTTACTGCCTATATCTTGTAATCTAAACAACTACTTTTAAGATCACAATAGGCAACATGAGAGCTAAAGACCAACACTCCTGGTGACTGAGTTCATATCCGCACCCCTCCCCCCAGGACACGGGACTGCGGCCAGAGGTTCTGCCAGGCCCAGTTCACCACTCCCAGCTTCCACTTTCTTGGCCCCCTTTAGGGAGCCAAGAGCCTGCAAGGGAGTTAGGACCATGTGAGGTGAGTCCCAGTGCCCCCTGGCGGGCTCGGGCAGAGCTAGCGACCTGCGCTGCATGCTCCTGGCGATTGAGTTTCTGGCTAGCTACAGAGCACACTGGAATGAGTCCCGGAAGTTCCACGTCCTAAGTGCCCTGTGGCCTTCCTTCAGTTTAGGAGGTGGAGACCCTGCAGTGGGACTGCCAGCCTGGTTGGGCTGGCCAGGGGAGAGCTTAAGACCAGCACTCCTGGCAGTTGAGTTCATATCTGCCACCCTAGGACACCGGACTGTGGCCCGAGGTTCCTCCAGCCCCAGTTCACCACACCCAGCTTCTGCCTTTGAATTTAGGGAGCCAAGAGCCTGTGGGGGAGCCCAGACTGCTCCAGGAGCTGAGAGTGCAGGAGGTGATTCACCACACACCCAGAGGAAGCTTTGGAATACCACTCAAAGCAAGGAAATACAGAAAAATGACAAAAGGAGAGACCAAAAGACAGGCTCAAAACTCCAGCCCATCCCAAGAAAGCTTGGGAGCCATGTACATAGAAGGAAAAAAAAAAAGCCATACACCTGAAATGTCTGAAATGATATCAACTAAAATAAAGATGCAACTAGGGGAAGCTATGGAGAAATTCAAATCAGAAATAATCACCCAGGTAAAAGAAGAAATGATAAAAGTAGTGAAAGAAATAGTGAACACATCTAGTAAAGACACTGCTAAAAAAAATTAGAGGAACAAAGCAAACAGATAGAATCCCTGAGTGAACACTATAAGAAACAAACAGAATACATAAAGAAGATTCAAAGAGATATACAGGAAATCAAAAATTCTATTGAAAGCTGCCAAAACTGCCTCAATAAAAGTGAAGATAGAATTTCAGACCTCGAAGATAAGATCGTACCCAGTGAATGGGAAAGGAAAGATAGTTTAAAAATAACAAAGAATCAGGAAATAACAATTCTACAGCTGCAAGAGGATGCAAAGAAAAATAACATAAGATTAATAGAGATAAATGAAAAAGAAGGTGACAGCCTAAATAATATCAAGAGACTATTTACAGAAATAATAGCTGAAAACTTCCCAAACATGAGAATGGAAACTGACATTTGGATTAGTGAAGCATATAGAACTCCAGATAGCCATAACCAAAATAAAACTACACCCAGAAATAATCACCATCCCAGAAATCCACCATGAGAACAGAGTACTAAAAGCTGCTAGAGAGAAAAGACAGATCCCCTATAAAGGAAAACCTATCAGAATCACAGCAGACTTCTCAACACAAACAATGAAGTCAAGAACAGCATGGAGTGAAGTAGTTCAGGCCCTAAAGGACAATGACTTCCAACCCAGTCTGATGGAACCTGCAAAACTGTCCTTCAAAATGGATGGAGAAATAAGATACTTTCATGACAAAGAACAGCTGAAGAATGTCATGATCACCAAACCAACCCTACAAAGAATACTGAAAGACATTCTAGATACACATAGGAAAAAACCACCAAGCAGGGCAGACAATTAAATAGAATGGAAAGCTAAAGATACAACAGCAGAAAGATAACATGTCAACAATAAACCAATATATAACAGTTACAACCATTAATGTAAATGGCCTCAACTCACCAATCAAAAGAAACAGAATGGCAGAATGGATCAAGAAACAACATCCAACCATATCCTGTCTACAAGAAACCTATCTAACCCAAAAGGAAACCCATAGACTGAAAGTCAAAGGATGGAAAACAATACTTTATGCAAGAGGAAAACAAAAAAAAGCGGGAGTAGCCATCCTGTTTGCAGACAATGTGAACTTCAAACCAAGAATGATCCGAAGACATAAAGAAGGTCACTACATACTAGTTAGGGGAAAACTTTGAGAGGAAGAGATAACAATCTTCAATATATATGCAACAAATTCCAGAGCACCCAGCTATACAAAGCAAATATTAACAGAAATGAAAAATCAAATAAGCAATAACACAATTGTAACAGGAGACTTTAACACACCATTGACACAAAAGGACAGATCAACTAGACAGAAAATCAGCAAAGAAATAACAGAACTCAATCACACCTGATGACAAATGGACTTGATAGATGTATATAGTTTTCCATCCAATAACATCAGAATATACATTCTTCTCAGCAGTCATGGACATTCTCTAAAATAGACCATATATAGCCCACAGAACATATTTAAGTAAATGCAAAAGAACTGAACTTATCCCATGCATGTTATTGGATCATAGTGCCATGAAATTAGAAATTAACTATAAAAGCAACTGCAAAAACCTCACAAACACATGGAAACTGTGTAATACACTCTTGAGCAATCAGTAGGTCATGGAGGAAATTAAAAAAGAAATTAAACAATATCTACAAGCAAATGAAAATACAAACACAACTTACCGCATTTTATGGGATGCAATGAAAGCAGTCCTCAGAGGAAAATTTATTGCACTGAGTTCCCACATCAGGAAGACAGAACAAATACAAATAAACAACCTGATGCTACAACTCAAACATCTAGAAAAAGAAGAGCAAGTAAAGCCCAAAGCCAAAAGAAGGAGACAATTATAAAGATCAGAGCAGAAATTAATGCAATAGATACTAACAAAACAATACAAAGAATCAATGAAACAAAGAGTTGGTTCTTTGAAAGAATAAATAAAATTGATAAGCCCCTAGCCAACCTTATTAAAAAAAGGAAAGAAAAACCTCAAATTCATGCAATAAGGAATGAAAAAGGTGAAATTACTACAGACTCAGCGGAAATACAGAAGATCATCAATACCTATTTCGAAAACCTCTACTCTCATAGGTTTGATAACACTGAAGAAATATAGTTTCCTAGATACATATGAGCTACCAATGCTGGATCGGGAAGATGTAAAACTGCTGAATAACCCAATTTCTATTACTGAAATTGAAAATGTAATTAAGTCCTTGCCAACAAAGAAGAGCCCAGGCCCAGATGTATTCACTGCAGAATAGCAATTCTTCCTAAGTCATTCCTGGAAGCAAATATTACTCTAGTACCAATACCTGAGAAAGACCCAACTAAAAAAGAGAACTATAGGTCAATCTCCCTAATGAACATAGATGCAAAAATTCTCAACAAAATATTGGCAAATAGGATGAAGCAAATCATCAAGAAGACTATACACCATGACCAAGTGGGATTCATCCCAGGAATACAGGGATGGTTCAACATATGTAAATCAATAAATTTATTCCACCATGTCAATAGAGCCAAAAGAAAGAAACACATGATCATCTCTATAGATGCAGAAAAAGCTTTTGATAAGTTCCAACACTCATTCTTGATAAGAACCTTATAGATAATTGGAATAGATGGTCTTTACCTCAATATGATAAAGGGAACCTATGACAACCCAACAACCAGCATCATATTAAATGGCCAAAAACTTAAAACCATTACCTTAAAATCTGGCACAAGACAAGGGTGTCCCCTGTCACCACTCCTATTCAACATAGTACTGGAAATACTAGCCATAGCAATAAGACAAGAAAGAGAAATAAAAGTAGTAAAGATAGGAAAAGAGAAAGTTAAATCATCATTATTTGCAGATGACATGATACTTTACGTAGAAGACCCCAAAACTGTTTTCAAAGACTCCTAGATATAATAAATAAATTCAGCAATGCAGCTGGATACAAAGTCTATACTCAAAAATCAATAGCATTCCTGTACACTAATAATAAAAATACTGAGAGAGAAATAAGAGAAGCCACACCCTTCACACTAGCATCCAAAAAAATGAAATACTTAGGAATTAATCTCACAAAAGTAGTAAAAGAGCTATACAGGGAAAGTTATAATACCCTGAAAAAGGAAATCAAAGAGGACCTCCATAATGGAAAGACATACCTTGTTCATGGATAGGAAGAACAAATATTGTGAAAATGGCCATTCTCCCAAAATTATTATACAGATTCAAAGCAATCCCAATTAAAATACCACTAACATACCTCATACATCTAGAGAAATCACTCCTAAAATTCATCTGGAACCAGAAGAGACCTAGAATAGCAAAGGCAATTCTAAGCAGCAAGGGCAAGGCAGGAGGCATCACAATCCCTGACTGGAAATTATACTACAAAGCTACTGTAATAAAATCAACATGGTACTGCAATAAAAACAGAGCTGAAGATCAATGGAATAGATTGGAAGATACAACTGCAATCACAAACTCACTCAACCACCTTATCTTTGATAACGGAACCAAACATGCTTGCTGGAAGAACGACAGTCTCTTTAACAAATGGTGCTGGAAAAATTGGCTATCCATATGCAGAAGACTAAAACTAGATCCATGCCTATCACCATATACTAAACTAAAATCTAAATGGATCAAAGATCTAAATATTAAAACAGAAACACTAAATCTCCTGGAAGACAAAGTAGGTAAAAATCTCAAAGATATAGGGGTAGGTATAGAATTTATGAACAATAATAAAAAAATGGGAAATACTTCCCAGAATCAATAACTGGGACCACATCTTATTAAAGAGTTTCTGCATGTTGAAAGAGATTTCCAGCCAAGTGAAAAGAAACCCACACATTGGGAAAAATGGACTTAATGGACTTAATGGACTGTCCCTCAGACAAAGGACTTCTGTCTAGAACTTAAAAGAATTTTAAAAAATCAGACCCTTGAAATTCAAGGACCCAATCCAAAAATGGGCATCTGAAATGAATAAACAATTCTCAGATGAAGAAATATGAATGGCAAATAAATACATGAAAAATTTTTTCATCATCATTAGTCATTATAGAAATGCAAATTAAAACCACACTGAGATTCCATCTCACCCCAGAAAGAATGGCCAGGATAAAAAAAGCCACCAACAACCAATGCTGGAGAGGCTGTGTGGAAAAAGGAACTCTTCTGCATTGTTGGTGGGAGTGTAGCCTGGTGCAACCACTATGGAGGTCACTCTGGAGATTCCTCAAAAAGCTGGGTATGGAAGTCCCATTTGACCCAGCTATTCCACTTCTAGGCATATTCCCAGAAGAACTGAAAACATCATGCCACAGTGATATATATGCACCCATGTTTATAGCAGCACAATTTGTAATAGCCAGATCTTGGAAACAACCTAAGTGCCCATCAACTGAGGAATGGATAAAAATTTGTGATATTTTTTACAATGGAGTACTACTCAGCTATAAAGATTGATCACATTGAGATATTTATAAATAAATGGGCACAACTTGAGACCATACTCATAAGTGAAATAAACCAAACTCAAATGTGTAAATACTGTATAGTCTCCCTAGTATGAGAGTTGGTAAGAGTATATAAGATTTATGGTAATCATGCCTCCCCATTTCATTGTTTAGAAGCCTTTCAATGTTTTCATTCATCAGTTGTAATGGTTTTATTCTGTTTTGTTTGACTTTATTATGTGTGATGGTATGAACAGCTGTTTTGAAGAAAACAAAACATTATGACAGCTATTGCTGATTTAATATCATCTTGCTTAGAAGTCCTACCATGCTTCCATTCTTCTATTACCATCAGTTCTATCATGTTATGTCTTATTGGGATTTTAATATATGTGATAGTATAAACAAATTTTTTATTGAAAATGAGATATTTATAGTATCCATTGATTATTCTCTGTTATTTGGTTCAGAATGCCCTGTAATTCTTTCATTCTTTGAATGACTTTATACTGTTTTGTTATGTTTGATATTATTGTATTTGAAACTATGCTCACCTATAGCAGAGAAAGAGATATTATGATAGCTACTGTTAATGTCTGATTGTCTTATTGTAAAGCACTGTGTTGCTTATGTTGGTCTGTTCTGATCTGTTTTGTTCTGCCCTCTTTTGTTTTATTCTCTTTAAAATAAAAAAAATGTACAAAAAAGCAATAGGCAACACGTTAAGCATTGTTAATATACTATTTTGTTATGAAATTCGGTATTATCAGCTTTATTCATTTTTCATTTAAAAATCTTAAATGATAGTGCTATAAGGACTATAATTGGAAAATTTATCAAATCAATTGAAGAATGAACAGATATTATACTTTTCCATATTTTTAAATGCCAGGGGTTTAATATCCTAGTTCTTTCCACATATTTTAACATAATATTCTTTTTTATATTTTCTGGATGTAAGTTTTGTCTTTAAGACCTGAACTGAGCCATATCAAAACAAGAATTGAACTTTGAAATAAACACACCTGCTGGGTTAGAAAGCTAACATAATACCCTTTTGATGATTGAAGAAATATTAGACTAACATTCACTGTAATGTAGGGTATATTGTATTTCTGTCTCCAGAAATAGTTAGACACTGATCTTACCTAGGTTTAACATTACCATCTATCACTAGTTACAGTGATCTTTTTCCACACATCATCAGTATTTCACACCACTGATTCCCTACTTGAGAGTTCCTTTTTTCTTGATTTCTCTTATATTGTGCTCTTCCTATTCTCCTAATATTCTGAGTTTTCCTCCTCTGACTCTGCCCCAGTGTTTTAGTTATTTTTCTCCTTGCTAAGACAAAATAATCAGTGCTCAAAGTTAAGTCAGGAAAGGTTTATTTATCCCACAATTTGTAGAGCTTTTAGTCCATAATTGACTGGCTCCAGGGAAGAGTGGCTTCACAGAAGAGAACAATTCATGGCATGCAGGTGACAGCAAATGGAAAGAGCAGAAAGGGAGAGGAAACCTTTTCTGTCACTTATATTGTCTGTGTAGATTACCTGCTAGAACAGGTGAAGCACTGACATCCATAATGAAACAGATTCAGTCACCTGTGAAATCCTGCGCCCACGACGGTATGAGGCTTTGGGGGTATATGTAGACAGACTATAACACTCAAGAACTCTCACTCCCTTCTTAGTGGATTTTCATTTGGCAAAACGACCTCAAGTAGCATTTCCTAAACTATAGCCCCAATCCACATCTCTCTCTTGCAGTCCTCCTAGAAGTCTGTCTAACAGTATATCTAATACAGAATTCAGAAATACTTATCAGTTAACTTCATCATTGGTGTTAAAATTATTCCCCTTTTTTCTAAAATATCTTCCCCAACCTATTAACTCTTTTCAATTATTTTCCATCATAATTACTTTATGGTAATTATCACTATGCACTTTGTCTTTAACAGTAAGGCATATCTTATTTTTGTTCATATTTTAACTTAAAACACTATAGAGCATATTCTAGTAAGTTAAATATATATATTCTATGAAAGGAAAGGTCATTTACTTATTGTATATCAATATGGTTCTAAATCCAATTTTTTCCTAGAAAGAACTCATGAGCAACCTATTTAAAAGAAAACACTTATGAAGCATGTACTCCATATGAGTAACACAACTCTGTAAAGACTCAGGCATTAATAAGACATAGACCTTGCCCTTAGGAGCTCCTAGTTGAAGAAAAGAAAAAATAATGTACATCCTATAATGTGCATCCATAGTGTACTTGCTTCAAGCGGAAAATTATTTTCTATTACAAGAATTGCTTGCCACAAGCAGTAAAATCTGTTCTTACTTTAAATCCTCAGGTGGATGCCCATCACATAAATGACAACTTAGGGAAATACTTCACTTTGGAGTATATGCCAGGATTTTGAATTTCAGCTTCCTCTACGCCCAGTTCAGTGGCTTATAGCGGATTGATTCTTACATCAAAAAGAACACAAAGCTATATATACTTAACCTTTGTAACCAGCTACTGCAGGAAAAATAATAAGCAAGTCTTAGGAGGGGAAATGAGTTGCTTGAAATTCTGCAGTTCTTTTAATCTTGTGAAGGATAGGGAAAATAAATCAATAAATAACAATAATATCAAGAGATCTAAATATTTTCTAATGATTTAAAAACACTGCGAAAAAGTGACTGGTTCTGGCCACTGTTTCTCTTTAAAAGTATTAACAGACTAAATCTTCACTCCTAAAACTGGGCCTTGAGTCTGGTCTGGGATTGTGTCTTTTCACTGGGATTAAAGCATTCCAACAAAAAATAAATTGAAAAGTAAGTCCCTGTCACTACACTTTCTCAAAAACTTGTTCAAGTTAGAAATGTTTACATTTTTAAAAATCATGCCTTAAATATATCCATATAGTAGGGTTTTTCCCCCAAAAACTTGTAAGAATAGTTGAAATCTTAGAGTTTGAATGACTCATTTTCAATGAGAAAAAAGTGACTTGGCCTCTCATGATATTGCTATTTTTTAGTATTACCATATTTTGTTGACCTAAATACAATACATTCTGCTAAAGAATTGGACTGAAGTATGTTCAAGAGCAATTAATTTTGTCCTTTATGTAGTCAAGCATTTCCACAACTTAGAATTTGTGAGTGCTTTCCCATGGTTTGATGGAAAAAGTAATGATATTTACTTTTAGGAAACAAGATACTATAAAACTGTTTAATTTTGAGTATGAAAAAGTTGCCTGTTCAAATTGAAGTTTTTAATGTATTTATATTCAAAATTCATCAGTATATGATTTTTCTCAAATTGTCCTTGACTTAGCATGTGCACTTTTAAACTGAAAAGTTTGAGATTTAGTTTAAAGGAAGGAGTGCCCAATGTCCACGTATGTCTCTTCTAATGATTTA
>PVJX010027535.1:0-24768 GCA_004027295.1 Dolichotis patagonum | reverse complement strand
AGTCTTTGTATCTTTACTGCCTGCTCCCTTGTTATTTTTAAGAGATCTTCCCTTTCATGACCCCACATTGCAAGCCTGTGTTCAATTTTTGATAGTCTATCTTTGGTTTCTTTCAAGCAGTTTTGCCAGCTTTCTATGGAGTCTTTAGTTTCCTGATCATCTCTTTGAATCTGTTTCATGAATTCTAGGTTTTTCCTGAATTCTTCATTAAATTTTTGTCTCCATTTGTGTTCCTCCATTCTTCTGTCTGTGTCTTCTTGAGAGGTACCCAGCCCTTCTTTTATTAATCTACTTATCTCTTGTTTAATTTGAATTAATATTTCAGTTTTGGTCCCGCTTATGAGGTCCTGAAGGTATCTCTTTATGTCCGCTAATGCTGTGTTTGATGTTGCATTTTTGCTGCCCTCAATCTCTTTTGTATTTACCTCTCCTGGATCAATGTTCTCAGGGTTGGGGGCTGGGAGTGTTTTCTTATTTCTCCCTTCTGTCATGTTTTTGGCTCCTTCCAGACAAGGGTACAGTGTAATTCCCAGACCCTTTTCTTGTTGGTTAAGGCTCCTCTAGAGGGCGCAGGCTAGGAGCTTTAGCCCTCTTCAATAGGTTATCAGAGATTAGAGTTCACCCATGGGCAGTGTGTGCTAGCTCCTCCCTTCTGGGCCAGTCAACCTTTGCAGGCCTTCACTGCGTCAGTGTGCGCTGATCTCAGGGGCGTGGCCTAGTCCAAGCAGATTTCACCAATCTGCTTGGTGAGAGGAGCAACCAGCTGAAGCCACTTCCTTATGGAGTTAGGGCTGTCCTGCGCAAATCCAACATGTCGTCCAGTCGGTTTCCCCTTTCCCGTGGGAGGGTCTTATTCCCATCACTCACTGCGTCCCTGAGAACTGCTGGGCTCCCTGACCTCCGACTTCAGTGTGTCTGCGGTGGGAATTCACGGTGCCTCTGGGTGGGTCGCGTGCAGGGCCGGTCTGGGCAAGCTGCACACAGGCTGTTCAGCTCCGCACTCCGGCGGCTCAAGCCAGTCACTTTGGCTCGGATCAGGTCGGGCAGGAATTCAGGCGGCTCGAGGAGGGTGCCATGCTTGCTGATCTTATCTTCACTAATAGTAGCCCCAGGACCTCATATTCGAGTGGTTTTTTGCACTTTAGTTTCTTTGTGGGTTGTGAGAGTCCGTCTCTCTCTGTTTGGGTCTCTCCAGGGTGTTTTATTCTGGCATTTGAGCTGTCTCTCTGAGAGAGGTCTCTCTCTTGCTGCCTACCAGTCTGCCATCTTTTCTTCCACTCTCTTGAAATGATTTCTTTAATGATCTTTATCACTGGATTGTAAACTTCCTGGAGGCAGGACAGTGCGCTGTTCAACACTGAGCAGAAATCCAAAATGTATCTGTTGAATAATGCTGAAAGTGAAAATAAAATGATATTCCATTATAGCTGTGATGAAAAACATATTCCATGTTTTTTGGAGGTCATTTGACATATTCGTTTAAGAGCAATGCTCAAAATACTAATCCTGAGGTAGATCATTGACTGGAATGGACCCCGCCAAGGGTGCTGCATTACGGAGCTAGAGCCCACTGCTGTGCCCAAAGTTAACTTTTTGGTTGCTGGGTGCTGAGGAGGTTGAGAGGGGTCCCTAGGGCCGAGTCTGGAGTCAGGGATCAGGCATGCTGTACACATAATTATTTACCAGCACTCAGCTCTTTCAATATTTTAATAACTACCAGAGTTATCCAAATGCGTTGAACCAAATTGCAACCCTGGTCAGGCTCATTTTCTGATTAAATGGATGCTATGGAGTGTGCATCAGGAAGAGAAAGGCTGCTTTTCAAATTGCCTTGATTTCCCTGGACGGATGGTCTGTGTAATCTTACCAGAGACATGCACGGGTGGGGAAGACTCTTTATGAGGGAGGCAGTGCAGAGCCCAGCAGCACTGACTTTTGTCTAGAACTCTCTTTACCGAATGCCATCAGGTGGGCTTCACAGGGTCCACACTAAACTACTGTCGCTGCTGTGGCCTTGGGTAAACACTCCTGCTTCAGAGGAAGGCAGAATGGAGGGGAAGCCATGGGGAATGGTGACTACTGAGCCCTGCTTGGGGCTGGGTGCCCCCAGGGGCATTTCTGAAGGATGCTGACCCTTAAAACTAATTTTTTATTTCAGCCTATAAATGCCAAAGTAAATAATGAAATCATCAAGAAATGAAGACACTTGGATATGTTTGAGACCTCTTTGTGTTTCCCAAGACTTAAAATTTGGCTTCTTTTAATGTAGCCATGGAGAGATGGCAGAAACAGATCTGTGGGCTTATTTTGCTCAAGCACTGAATATAGAAAGGTGTTTAGCTACAACTCAGATGCTAATGAGCGCAAATTTCAGCAACTCTGCCACATTCCCCAGTGAAACTCTGGTCTGAAAGAGTTACGCAAAGCCATGCTTTCTCTCTAAGCATGAAGGACTTCCCATGGAAAAAGATTGCGTTTGTGTTATAAAGGCTGTTTTCCGCCTGCTTTAATATATGCTTTGAAAACACAGGGGTATTAGAAGAAGGGGAGAATATAAGAGCCAAGTTACACACTGAGAATCCTGGGGAACGGCTCATAAAATATGGTGGGGTGGAAGGTGCTAAGAACTTGCAGCAGCAATAAGAGCCCTAAACTGACTAGGAGCTCAGATCTACGGCCAGGACACTTGCCACGACCGGATGAAAGCAGAATCCCCAGGAGAGTCTTTGAAAATGTAACAGGACAGAGGCCTGGGGCATATCCAGGAATTGTTAAAGGCACCAAGTAAAGAAAGGTCACAAAGAAGACAAGAACATGGAAGAGCTAAAGATAGGGGAGATGAGGTAGGAGTATTTTATTAAAATACGGTGTGAAAAAATATATTATTGCTGCTTAGTGTTACTTATCCAAAGGGAATAATCTGATCTGTTGGCCAAAGTTTACACTCAGAGATGTTCATGGCCATGTCATTTATCACAACACGAAAGTGAAAACAGTCTTAGCGCTCTATCGTAGGGGAAGGATTAAACCAAGTGCCATCTGCTAATATAATACATAGATCAAGCAGCCACAAAATGATGCTCTTCAGAAGATTTTACTGAAGTGAGGAAATATTTGGGACATGTGCACAACTCAGTCCTCTCCTCCCTAGAAACAAAAAACCCTTTCTTAGCAAGTTAATTCATTGAAATTGTAATTTATGTTTTTTCCCTATAATTTTTCCTTCTCTTTCCATTTTAAGCAAGAAAGAAGGCTTTGTAATTCCTGCTTTCAGAGAGCTGAGCAGCAGGCAGAAGCAGAATGAAGTCAGCTACCTATCCAAATATTATTTTTGTAATCAGAAAATGACATAAATGTTATTTTAAAATACTCTTAAAATTCCCACTTTAAGCATAATGGGGAAATTTTATGCACAGAAGACTCAGGCGCCAGGGGGGATGCCTAGGTCCCTTCAGATCCTTCTCTAAGCAGCACCTCAATGTCTATAGAGAGCAGGTGAATGGCTCACCTATGTGCAGGTGATGTATGGGGAGAGGCAAGCAATGCAGATGCTGGTACTGTGACCGTGAATGAGAGCATTTGTTCCCCATTACTTCCATGGTAGACCTGGTGGTGCTTTCAGAATCATGCAGATGGACCCAGGATAGGTGTAGGGTTTGTTTTTGTTCCAATCCCATTCTTTGATATTTTCTGTAGGGTCTGAATTGCAGCTTAGTAACCAGGACAGTGGTTTTCAAACTTTTGCATTTAAGTGTGGGAACAGCTCATTGTTCAAACCAAAGCTTATGTGAGGTTTAAGAGGTTGAGGATGTGAAAGTTGTGTGGCTCTGGCCACAGGGTGATGGAGAGCTCAACCTAACCCCCTCTCCTCCAAGTACTTCCCCACTCAGGATGGCCCCAGGGAACCCCAGGACTCTGAGCACAACCAGGAAAACCCGAACCTGAATGTTTTCATGGGAATGAGCTGTGTTCTAACTCAACAGGGAAAACAGACTCCACAGCTTTGGATGGTCTCAGTGTGTTAGTGCTGTGGCTGATTGGCAGGGAGGGAGGAGGGAAGGAGAAATGTGTCCCTTAACCACAGAAGATCTGCAAGTTCCCAGTCCCCTCCTTCTAAACCTCATCGTTTATACTTCTGTTCGGACTATGGAATCTGAGAGTGAGATAACACTGCTTTATGGAATGCAATATAAAATTAAATTAAAGCTCAAATTTTAATATATTCCAGGGTCAAACATACCTTTGAGATATGAGGAAGAAAAAAATTACTCTGTGCTGCCTCAGAAGGCTTCTGAGTTTTAAGATGCCATTTAGCATGACAAGTTTCTCTACTTGCTCTCTTTTTCCAATTAAAGTCAGATTTCTCAGTGTGCCTCCTAAGTTACTTACCAAAGTCATGGCTTCAGTGCCTTAGCTGGTTAGAGCCAGGTCTGAATCTTGTGCCTTTCTGCTGCTGAACGTTGGGCCGCCATGTTCCTAAGCTCTCTGCAGAGGGGCTGGTAAAAGCATTTGGGTCAGAGGGTACTTATGAGGAAGAGCTGCGGCGGTGCCTTTAAATCCATAGTGCTTTGTACACTGTAAATGCTCAATAAATATTTATTATTATTCTGATTTTAGATCATGAGCTTCCAAAATGATGATTGAAACAAGAATCATGGCTGCCATTTAGAGTCACCAGGAATGTTTTTAAAACTATGAATTATCGACCACCTGGGACAATTGAATGCAAGCTTTCAGGCGGTGGTGCAGGCACTGGTAATACTGCCTCCCTAACTCCAATGTACAGCTTGGGTTGAGAGCACTGGGCTGAAATTTGCAGGTGA
Organism: Dolichotis patagonum; assembly: GCA_004027295.1. Classification (NCBI taxonomy): domain Eukaryota; kingdom Metazoa; phylum Chordata; class Mammalia; order Rodentia; family Caviidae; genus Dolichotis; species Dolichotis patagonum. The sequence continues at coordinate 19,945 of PVJX010027535.1, read as the reverse complement.
TGGTCAGGGCAACTGATGGTGGAGGAGAGGAAATTGGTGGGCTAGAAGCCCGTGGGGGTCACAGGGATGTTCTCCCTCCTTTTGAAGGAGTGGAGGCTGAGTCAGGGAAAGTGATTTCTGAGAGATGTCTGGAGATAACAGAATCAATAATCAGACCTTCAATATTCATGGTCCCTTACCATTTCCAAATTATTTTCCCCTAACCCATGCACTCCATCCTGTCAATAACCCTGCAAAGTACCTGGGGCACATGGCACGCTCAATTACCAAAAAGAGTCTTGAGTCCCAAAACAATTTGATCATTTTCCTTCAGCCAAATAGTATCTGGTAGGCAGAGTCACAAAGAAAGCCACCTACCTTTCAAGTGGTTTTCCAGGACAGTGTTCTATCTTCATTCCCCAACCCAATAGCTGTTCGCTACCAGCTTCTTAACTAGTAAGGAAAAATTCTAGGGAACCTGCAGCTTAGCATACAAGAGCCCAGGAGTATAGTTATTTACTTGGTACTGGAGATTGAAGCCCGGGCCTTTGCAGTGAGCTACATCCCCAGCCCTTTTATTTGTTTTTTTATTTTGAGCCAAGTTCTCTCAAATTGTCTGGGCTGGGCCCACACTTGGAACCCTCCTGCTCAGCCTCCCAGAGTACTGGGATGTCAGACCTGTGCCATTAGAACACGCTAGGAGAGAGCTGGGGGGACCTTGACGTGGTCGTGTACTATCCACACTGCAGTGGCCAGCCCTGCTCTCAAAGCTGTAAGTGCAACCACCTAGACCCAGGCAGGGAGAGTTTAGTTTTGAACTTTGTATGAACAGCAAACTGTCACGAGGCTTTAGGTGCCCAGGCTCTGGGAAGTAAGAAAAGGATCATGAATGGGACATACACACGCTACTGGGTGGATTTCAAGCTGCTTGTGCTGTATTCCAGGAGAAGCTGATCTGAGAAGATGTGATGTTCTCAGGGTCCTGTAACTTCTTGGAAGAACCTTTTTCAAAGTAAATCTGGGAAACAACAAAACACTTCTGCACATGGGCCCTCACTCCTCCCTCCCCAGGACCAGAGGTCCAAATTGGATCCAGCTCTTCAGTCCTGGTCCAGGGTTTCTTTGCTACTCTGGCACTGTTCAGTCAGCCCAGCATAAACGGTGTAGTTTCCCTACCCTTCGGGACCTGTTGCAACTCTAAATGTTGTGCGCAAATGACGAGTTTACAGGAACCGCCTGACCAGGCTTTGCATCTTGATTTGTGGTCTCACAACTGGCATCGGAGTTGATTTGGGTTCAAAGAACAACTGACCACAACGTCAGGATGTGGGCTGGCCTTGAAAACAAAGGCAGAAGCTCATTCCCATGCAGCCTTCTGGGAACTAGTTTGTTTTGTGCCATGAAAGAGACCATCAAGGTGTTTTTCTCTGTTTCTTTCTTTATTTTTTTAATGAGGGCTTGGTTTAGTCATTTATTCCAAGACTTCAAACTACATGCAAAATCCCCTGGGACTGAGGGAGTGAAAGGCAAACTGTTTTTAAATTATGGGGAAACTATTAATTCAGTCGTGATTGCTGAGAGAAATAATGTCTAGGAAACCACTGTGGGGAGTCCTTGGGGATTTATCAGGGAGAATCTCAGGAACCCGGGCGGAGGCCATCAGTGCGTGGCTTGCATGCTGATTCTCATTAAGGTGGCCGCCATCACGGTTCCGATAAGTGGGCAGAAGGAAAGGTCGGTATGCCAGAATAAGCAGAGAGGGAGGCCACGGATGGTCCCGCGTCCTGATTTCTGTCCTTCAGATGGCCTGCTGTCCTTCCTGCCACAGGGTCTTTGATGTAGCCTTTTCTCTGCTCCACCTATCTTCTCCTGGCTAATTTATAACCTCCTCTAGTGGCTGAGTTGTGTCCCTGAAAAGAGATGTTGACCTAGGACTTCAGAATATGATCTTACTTGGAAACAGGATCCCTGTACATGTTCTCAGTTGAGATGAGATCATTTGTATATGGTGAGCCTTTAGTCTGGTATGACTGTCCCCAGGAGAAGGTCGTGAGAGACACATAGAGAAAACAATAGGTGGCATTAGAAGCAGAGACTAGAGTGGTGTGTCTGTAAGTCTAGGAATGCTAGGGATTTAAAACCATCACCAGAAGCTGGGAAAAGGGGAGGAAGATCGTATTCACAGCCTCAGCAGGAACACAGTTCTGCCAATGCCTTAATTCTGGACCTCCAACCTCTAGAACTGAGAGAGAATAGATTTCTGTTGTTTTAAGACAGCCCGAGGTGATTTGTTATGACAGCGCTTGAAAACTAATATACCATCCTTCTGATCTGAATTCAACTCTCACCGTGTGGAGGAGACTTCCAAATCCTCCCCGAGGCAGGAGTTGTATGTTCTCTTATTAGATGATCTGACCACCTCTACTTTCCCTTTCAAGGCCTTTGACACTTAGCAATCATGGTTGAGTTTGTCTTCCCAATTAGCCTGTGAACCAAAGGCACACATGATGTTTTTAGAACTCGTTCTTGTATTCCCAGCAACCAGGGTTGTACTTGCCATCAGCACCTACTCTCTAAATATTTGTGGAGTGAGTCAGTGAAGAATGATTAAACTATATTTTAAAAATTTATTTCTAGCATTTCAAAATTATCTGGAGGCTAACACTTTATGAACAGAAGTTTTCTCATTAAAACTCATTTTATATGAGAGAAGGGATTGCTTTCTTGGAAGCTTGCTATCCAGTCTTTTCATACTTAGTCATAATATTTTTCTTCTAAGTACTGAAAAAATATTTAGGCTTCCTTTTATATAAATAGTTCTCAAGTTGGAAACAGTGTGGAAAAAATAACACCCTTGCTTAAATTGTTCACAGTCTCCTTCTCCTCGCTTCTCCATAAAATGTAATTTTGAATATATTTCGAACATCACTTTCTTGATAGATTCACTACTTAAGGGACTAGCAGGACAACTCATTGAATATGAAATAAATCAACAAGTTGTTGCGAGTATTTTCCTTGCTGATTGCTCAGGGCCTTCCACCTGTTTTCGATGCTGCTGGGATAGATTGTAAAATATTTTTCCCAAGTTCGTATTCTCTGTTGGCCAGGCGTAATGGGAGATGGAAGATACGATGCCTGACTGTAACGCGATACACTGAACTAAGTGTTCCCCTTTCTGTGGAAGTATCTAAACTCAAGTTGTTAGAAGCACTGCTGGATCTCTTTATTATTTTGGGAGTTTCTAAAGCTTGTAAGGAAAGTCAGTCCTCATATGTTGTCATGGTAGGTTTTAGAGAACAGCAGTAGCCACTCTCTGTATTCAGCCTTACCATCTCAGATTTTGACCTCTTTTGTGAATGAACATTTTCCCCTTATGGGGACCCATGGGGGGTGGGGAGGGCTCGGCCCTGTCTGGGGTGTGTGGGCGGATTCCTGGGTGTGCTTGCTCAGTGAGGTGAATCTGAGCCCACACTGCCAGCGTGGAACTAGGCCTTGACTTACCAGAGTCTTGATTTCTTCACTGAAAATGAAAATAACATTTCATTGCTTTGTAAAGAAGCTGACTTTTGACAATATATGTGAAAGTGCTTGACCACAAAATTATTCTATGTCAAATCTGAAGTTAATGAGATTTAGTCATACTGTTACCTTTGGTAACACAATGCTGTTTACCAAGTACTTCACACACTTTCTGTTACTTGGTCTCTCTCTCTGTTTCTCTCTCTCTTTCTTCCTCCCTCTTTCTCTTTTCTTTCTTTTTTTGAGGCAAGTTCTCACTTTGTACACCAGACTGGGCTTGAACTTGAGGTCATCCTTCCTCAGCCTCTCTGATGCTATCACACTTGACTATTTCACTTTTTTTTGAACTTTGTGTCCTAAAGTTGCAGGTTTTATTTATTTATTTCTAAATTTTAAAGTACATGTTTGTAGCACACGGTCATTGCATTCATCCTGGGAAGTTGGTACGTATATATGACACATCTTAATTCTTTTTACTTCTTCCTTTCTCCCTCTCCGTCCTCCTGCCTGGCTATTTCAGATTTAAAATAATGCACTAAGCTAACCGGGCTAGGCATAAAGCTCTACCAGTGAACAAAACAAAGTTCCTGGTATTAAGACAGTCATGGTCCTATGGGAGAGACAGGCTCACAAACAATTTCGATGCTAAGTGCAGTGATAAAGGCATGGCTGAGAAATAATCACAGGTGCCAGACACTTAGCAAATGTTTACTCTGTCCTGTGCTCTGCGTTGTACTTTATGTCCATCCCTTTAGTTCCCTGTAACAGCCCACGAGGCAGCAATAACAATCTAGGGAACTTGCTTGCAGCCACCTGGCTGGTAAAGGATGGAACAGGAGCTACAGTCCAGGCATCTCTCCAGGGTTTGAGGCTTGACTGCTGTGCTGGACGACACTTCGTACACATTCAGTTTTATGACTCTGTAACAAGGCATCTCAAATTTAAGTTAAAAAACATGGCATTATACTCATGGATTTTGGTGGATCATGAGATGAGGACAGTACTCATTTCTGTGCCACGATGTCCTGTTTCAGCATGGCAGACTGAAGGGCTAAGGGCTGACTCACCTGCATACCTGGCATCATTGGTGGTGGCTGTCCCCTGAGATCCCAGCTGAGGCCATTAGCCAAAAATAGTCATGGATGGCCTCTCCAAGTGGCTGATGAAATTTCCTCCCAGCATATGTCTTGGTTTCAAGAGCAAGAATCCCAAAGGGAATCAGGTTGAAGATTATCTATCTATCTATCTATCTATCTATCTATCATCTATCTATCTATCTATCTATCTATCATCTACATATCATCTCTCTTTCTATCTCTCCATCCACCAATCTATCTACTTATCTATCTAAATATATATCTCCTTTTGTAAACTAGTCACACAGGTTGGAAGTCATACAGTGTTAGTTCAAGCCCAACTTCCATGGCAGGTTCTAAGAGGGATCCATAAGCCTGTACCTCAGTGGGAAGCGTGTCAAACTGTAGGAACATATAGGGTTGGAAACTACAATCTGTTACAGTTCTACATCTGGCCATCATAACAAATTCCCCTGGCATGAAACACATACTCACCCCTTTCTCTAAGACTCTCAAGCCTCATCCAAATATGGTGCTGGCTAGAAGCCCAGGACCTCATCTTTTAGGTCAGGCCCAGTGTAGATGAAACCCTTTCCCTGCAGTTTGTCGGGTGTAGTTCCTCTCACCATGCAGAACTGCAGATAAGTTATGTGCTTCTCCTTTCCCCATTGGTAGACTGTTGTAGATAGGCACTAAATAACAGCACTCCTATTTGATAAGGAGGAAAACAGGAAGCACCCAGCAGCCACTGGTCCATGTCAGTTTTCAAATTGAGTATGATGTGTCCATAGTTCTTTGACTGCACTTAATCCTGCTGGGAGTTCTTTTGCATTTCTCTGAATCATCCTGCCTTTTCTACAAGAAGCTGCTACTATTTGCTACTGAATAGTTTCCTCAGCTAGTTTCCTGCTCTTACTAGTTCAAGGGTCAAAAAACTCTTATCTAGCTTTTTAAATTAAGGCTGATACAATCTTTAAAAGAACTTTGCAAGTTTCCTGTGTATCTATTTATGAACTCAACTCATTTACAAAACAAAACAAAATAAAACAAAACAAAACAACCTATGCCCACAAAACTCTTGGCAGCAAGCTCTTTCTCTTAGGTTCCCCATGAGGCCACTATGGAAAATATTCTTATAGTTTTTAAAAACCATGTTGTTTAATGGAGTATATCTGTGAAGTATGCCCTGAAGATCACCCAAAGGCTTCTTGTATGTTTGAAAGATTCTATAAGGTTTTAACCAAGGACTTGAGTGTTCATCTGTGGATTTAGCCTTTGGCTTGGGGTCCTTTCTTAACTTAGGAATTCTTTATTGTTGGAAAGGCTGGCATGAAAAAAAATGTTATTTTTGAAACTGATACATTTTGGTTTCTTTATGTTTAATATTCCATTTAAAAATCTATTTTATATAAAAAAGAATTAAAATAAAACAAAATTTCAAAGCATAACAATCAGGGAACAATGGTACATACATTGCACATTGCCATCCCCAAGTCAGTCACCAAGAACACAAGACATCTGCAAACCTTTGTACAGTGCAAACCTTTTTCTTCAATGAATCAGAGAAATTAGTAGTTAATATTCCATTCTTTAATTCATCCCCCCCCCACAGTTTTTCATATGAAGCAAGAATCCAAGTGTCATTTGCAGTACTGTGACTATAAATCTAAACTAGATCATCGAGTTCATTTTATACATTTCCTGTTTGCTGCTACTGCAAGTGACAGTATTATGTTGTGGATTCTATGGGTCAGGAGCTCTACATAGGCATAGTAGAGATGTCTTGTTTAAGTTCTATGATTTATGGGGTTATGACCACTTTGATACATCAACTCAATGGATTAAGAGACACTTAGACAATTAGTGAAGTACACTTCTGGGTGTATCTGTGAGGTGTTTCCAGAGATGGTTGGCATGCAGGCCAGTAAACTGAGGGGGGAGGGCCTGCTCTGATTGTAGGTGCTATCATCCAAAGGATTTATGGGTTTGGGTGGAATGAAAGATAAAGGAAAAGGAAGTGTGCTGTCCTTTTCGGAAGCTCCATTCTGCTTGAACTGGTATGGTTTTTCGCTGTTACTTTTGCCTGTGGACATGAGACTCAAGTATCTTCAGCCTTCTAATGCATACTCGTATCAGTGAATACAGGGAGCTTCCAGGTCCCTTGTCTTGTACTGATGCTGTGTCTTAGTTACTTTTCTCATTGCTGAGACAAAATATACTCGACACTCAAAGTTAAAGGAGGAAAGGTTTGTTTAGACCACAGTTTTCAAAGGTTTCAGTCCACAGTTGGCAGGTTCTGAGGCAGAGTGGCACGTGACATAGGGGCAACAGTTTGTGTTGGTGGAAGACAACAAAAGCATCAAGAGAGCTAGACAAGTCTCTGTCCTGTGTATTTTATGCATTCTACTGGGATTAAGACTGTGCCAATCCAATCAGTGGACATACCCACCAATCAGTCACATACTCTAGATTCAGCTACTTTGGAAAAAGACCTATGACCACATGAGGCTTTGTGGGGGGACATCTAGACATGAACCATAACATGCTGTATCCCTGATCCCTCTTGTTCTGTAGCTCCCAGCTTCTTGGTCTGAGAAACTACTGGATATTTGTCTCTCTAGTGCACAGATGACTATTGTAGGTTCTCTTGCCTCTAATCCTGTAAACTTAATCTCCTCCCATTTGTGGTTCACTCACATAGCATCTCTTTTGCTGTAGTCATACACCTGCCCAGATTTAAGGAGAAGAAATGCAGACATCTTTTGATGGAAGAAGTACCAAAGTTATTGAAGAAGAATAGCAGGTGGATGGGAAATGCTGTCACCATCATTTTGAAAAAAAAATCTTCCATGATCAGAAGACATGGGATTATAAAGAACAAACATGTACAGATTCCAGAAAGATTCAGATCTCTGAATCTTAAAGGATGAAGTTGGCACAAATAAATATCATCACAGTTTTCACTTGATGACAAAAGAAACAGAATTATAAGTATAATGCCTAAATTGTTATGCAAATAACATCTTTCTGTGACTACTTTGAAGCAAAAACATTAATGTACACAAGTTACACTGTGTTAAAAATGTCGAATTTATTTTATAGTAAAATATACTAATAATACTAATTTATTACTTCATGAGACTAATTAAAATATTTAATGAGGCTGCAAATACTAAAAGCAATCACTGATCCAGGAAACCTAATTTAGAAGAATTGATAATAGGAAGCATGTACTATAGGAGGACCTGATAAACAATAATGAAGAAAATTCAAGCAGTGACAGCCAGTAAAAATAATTCCATGGAAGAGAGAAAGAGATGTTAGGATCTGCCCAGTGAGGTGCAAAGGGCTGTCAGACAGCAAATCAAAATGTATTTGGAATGATACATAGCCAGAACCAATCAATATCTGCTAGTATAGAAGGGTGATGTGGATTTTCCCTTTAGTAAAATGTGTCACTGTCCTAGTAGCACTGTTCTAGATGAGGCTGTCGAGGTAATACTCTTTCTTGTTCAGGCAGTATTCAGAGTCTTTCAGCGCTCTCTCTGAGCTGCTGCGTTTTGAATGGGGCTTTGTAGATGGCCATAATAGACTCCTCAAAGCTTTATCTGATTTCTCCCCAATTTCCTACCCTATCCTGGCCTATACAGTCATCCTGATATGCTTCTGGAGGGGATTAAGCCTTCCTTTTTATACAGGCTCCATCTCCATCCAGCAAGGCACTATGTAAGTGAAGTTCTTCAAGCCCTTGAAGGACTCATAATCACGGATGAGCATCAGCGATGATGCAAATAATGTCAGCAGTATAGCTCTTTGCTGATGCTTAAATGGAATAAGGAAAAATACTAGATTGCACACTGAAGCCTGTGCAGTGCTCAGATCCATTGGTCAGTGCAGTAGGTAAAGGCATTTTTAGCCTCAACTTTAAGCCTTTACCGTATTGTCTACACGCAGGTTTCCATGTGACTATCGTTTCCCTATGAGAGGATAGAAGTGTAGCTCCCTGTCCATGAACTTTGAATTAGGCCACATGATTTGCTTTGTACATAGAAAGAAGTAGAAGTTGTTGTAGTATCATTGTTGAGCCTCATTAAAAAAAAAAGCATACATACAGTTTTAACCTTTTTGTTTTGTACTCTGTTACTGCTATGAGGAGCACGTGTCTGAGTTAACCCTCTGTCCCTAGGAGGATGAGAGATATGTGGAACAGATCCACCCTGCAGAACCATTCCCATCAAACTTCTCTAGCTGGGCTCAGCCTGACTCCCAGAAAACTCACAGATGTAAATTAAATAAATGTTTGCTGTCAAACACAAAGGTATGGTCATGTTGATTGCTATCCAGCAATAGCAAGCAATACTGTCACACTTCCCCAAATGCTAGGAAGCTGTTGAAAAATAACAGTACAGAGAAACAGTACTGTACCATTAAGAAACTGTACTGGCAGGAAAAGCTACAACTAATCGAGTACTGATTTATGCTGGGCAGAGTAAGGGTTGGGGCAAGTGAGAAATAAAATGGTTAGATGTATTTATAATGCAGTCAAACAGGGGAAAGGGGAAGGCATATAAACTGTCTGCAAGTATTAGAAGTAGAAATAGCAAGGTTGGGATAAATAGTGTATGATCTCCAAGAGGAAATATCTAGGAGAACACCTCCATGCTGGGCCAGTAAAAACCCCCGCTGGAGCAGGAAAATGTCTTTATGATATCTGCATGATTCTTGCTTCTTTGAAAACAGTGTCCATTGCTCTGATACTTTAAAACTGCACTGAACAAGAGAATAGAAATATACTGTGGAAATAATTTCTGGCTAACTTTCTGGGGAGTTGAATATCCAAATCTCATTGGATAAGTGGGTATCTACTCTTTCCCCAATGATTTTCCTAGAAATTAATTTTTTCACCCTGTGAACTTTAGACAACCTGAGAGAAAATAGTGGAAATAATCTCTCAACTCAGAAAACTCCTTTAAAATTAGATTTACAAAAGACCAGAGTAGGAGCCTAGGTTAATGGGCTTTGCTTCACCAGAGACCTGGAGGAAAGTTGGATTAGTCTTCAAACAGCTGGCACACAGCCTGGGACTGTTGTCGGATCATGGGTGACTGTCCCAGACAGAAGGCTCATTACCTTTGTTGCTAAGTGCTCAGGAAGGCTGGTGAATGCTGGGCTGGCAGAGAGATTTTTATTCTTTTAAATGTAATAATGCAATAGCAAGATTGACCATATCAGGGAAAAGTAACTCCAAAAGAAGTTCCCGTTCTCTGGGTAAATGCAAGCTCTCAATGCTCTAAGCAGCCATTCCAATTTCTTCTTCACAAAATACATTTTACTCTAAATGACCCATTTTGAAGTCTTTTTTGCAATTTAGGGAGTCAAATAGTCTGTTGGTTATAAAGGAATGAATTTTATGGGACTGCGCTGGGGTTGTTGTGGTGGGAAGAAACTCATGAGGGGCCAGGGGACAGCCAACATAGTGTACTTTCTTGCCATTTGCAGAGAAAGAAATGTTCTGTCTCCTTTTAACAGGGACTGGGGCTGCACGAATAGTTTCTTCTAGCATTAGTAATAATCTGCTTCATAATGGTTTTAAAATGACTTGGATTGGCTTTTTCTGGTTACTTACAAATGAATTTCTTTCTGTGTCTGGAAATAGATACCTGGGTGACTTACTATAGCCAACTTTCTGAGGTTGATTTAATTAAAACAATTGCTTTCTCTGATTTTATTCTGGGTTATATCATCTTGACTTGAAAGTAGGCATCATTATTGGGAGTAAATATTTCAGTAATGGCATGGAAAGACCAGGCTCTAGGCCTGTTGGTGATAATTCTAGAATGCAGATTGACACATGTGTGAGAGCTTTTCCTGTGTGACTTACACTTTCCTACTTTTGTATATACGGGGAATACATTAACCTTCCATTCATTTTTTTTCTTTTGTTTTTGGAACTGGGGACTGAACTTGGGACCTCAGGCATGCTGGGCACATGCTCTACCCCTGGGTTACTTCTCTAGCCTTCCATTCATTTATATATGACCAGATGGGGACAATCTTAAAATGACTAGTTCAAAATCATGGGGTTGCTGAAAGAATTGGAAAGTTCTGGGAGTAACAAAGTATTCTTATCACAAAAGGGGATAGGCTTTAATGTGAGAAATTTTAGACCTAGAGGAGCAAAAAGAGGAAACTTGAAATTGTCTATAATTTTCTGCCCAGTGAATGAAGAAGAGCTCCACAAATGCCCGTGTGGTGAGTCAGCCCCACCCTTGCCTCTCTATTTCTGTTGGCAGCAGAGAAGACACAGGACTCGTCGTCTGAGCTCCACCACGAACATTTCCCCCACTCGCACACGTTCCATACATCTTCACTTACTTAGGGATGTTGCAAATGTGTGTTGTCTGTGTACATAGCACTTTTGATTAGAAGATGTGTTACAAAATTCATGGACCCATGCAAGGTCTAGTACTTTACTGATGAAGATTTAGGGCAACGCATAGAGCAGTTCTTGAGTGTTTATGATCCTGTCAGTGCCAATAAAGACTCTTGAAGTGTCTAGGCACCATATCTGTCTTCCTATTTGTGTCCAAGGATCAATTCTTTGTGTTCTTTATTGTCAAGTATGATACTTCTGATCAATTTCACATCTCCTCTCACAAGAAAAAGTAGCAAGGCAATTTTCACTTTGTCATAGCTCTTCATTCTGTGTTAAAACAAAATGCTTTTTCCCCCTCTGCATTACTTTGATACCATTTAATTAATGGTGGTTATCTTATTCCTCATAATATTTCACCATTCATTTTGCTGCACATGAGTGCTAAGTTCCATTGATTCTCCTGATGATTATTTCATTTGTGTTCCATTGATAACCACCACAAAGAGAAGTCTCACTCAGAGCATCCTGGAAAATGGGACCAACACTTTGTTTTCTGGCTGTGTTAAGCAAACCTTTCAGAAGTTTATCATATGAGTGTAGAACACCACAGTCTTCTTTTTAGGCTATAATCATGCTGTTCCTAGCGTGTGGTTAATATCAGTGGTGACCCCATCCTGACCTTGAACACACTGCCACTAAGGAGGGAGAATGGAAGATGGGCTCATGAGTTCAGTGAGAAGAGGAGCCCCATTCACCACAGGAATGGTCCCCCAACTCACCCTCCAACATGACTTCAGATCAACTTGGGGAGTAAGGCATCATTATATTGACTGGAGACCTGACGGGCCATCACTTAGAAGGGTATTTTAGAATGGTCTCATAAAGTCCTTAGAGGAGATGGCTATGTCCTTTCTTAGTGACATCCTGACATGTAGAATGGAACCTGAAGAGAATGGGAGGTGACTGCTCTGGGTTCCAGGGGTGGGGACACACAGGGTAAAAGATGCCTGCTACACCTCCTGCTGTGGACCAGGGATGGCATTGTAGTTGGAACACAGGTTTGTCACATAGGCCTATACATTCTCAGGAGCTGGTCATAAACCTTTGGCATGCTGTCTATGCTAGACACCCAAATTCATTCTGGTTCTCTGTGAGTGACTCCAAATCAGTGAGTCAGCACCATTCTAGTGGCCTGAACTTTCAGGGTCTGAGTCTTACAAAAGAAATATTGCTGTGTTGCATGGGAGAGATCCATTCCCTAGGCTGCTTTTCTGTAGCATGGATCCCACAGTCATGGACCCTGGAGCCTCAGAAAATTTCAAGGGAGGTACTTCTGGTGACCACCATCAGGTACCAAGGTCAGTCTGCATGAGTAGCTATGGCTGCACCCAAGAACAGGAGGGGTACTTGAAAAAATTTGAGGAAAACACTCCAAAACATAAGATCTACGGTGAGGGCTCTGCTGCATCTATGATAGGATCACTTAGTGATAGGATTCATTATCTTTGATTTTTAGGAAGAACTTGTCACTGTTGATTGCTTTCTTTCTTGAAAGATTTTCTTCACTTGGTCTCTGGGATCCTCTAATTTCCTGGTTTCCTTTCTACCTTATACTTCCCAGTGTGTTCATTCCAATTCATCTCTTTGGCTTCTAAATTTGGAGACTCCTAGAACCTAGTCTTTAGATCTTGTCTCTATTAATACTTGTGTTCTAGGTGATTTTACAAGGGGTGATCAAAACACACAAAGAATGTTTAAATTAAAAAATTATTATGGTAGAAGATGCACTTCCATTAATCCTCCTCAAAGTACTCCTTGCTTTGAACACACTTAGCCTACTGTTGCTGCCATTTTCCTACAAGGAAAACTTATAGCAGTCAACTCTCACATCAGGAAAACAGAATGAATTCAAACAAAAAACCAATTTTTTAAAAAGTTAATGTTAAATCTCAAACTTCCTGATAAAGAAGAACAATTCAAGCCCAATGATACTAGGGAAGAAATTATAAAGTTCACAGCAGCAACTAGTGTAATGGAGACTAAGAAAACAATATAAAGAATCAATGAACCGAAGAGTTCGTTCTTTGAAATATTAAATAAAATTGATAAACTCTTAGCTGATCTTCTCAAAAAAAGAAAGAAAAGACTGGGATCCATGCAATTAGAAATGAGAAGGATGAAATCACAGCAAATCCTGTGGAAATCTAGAAGGTCATCAATTCCTACTTCAAAATGATTATAGAGGAGCAGGCAACCAAAATTGCAGATTAGAAGAGACGCGGAATTCCTTGTGGCTGAGAATGAAAGATGAAGGAAAGAAAATAAACAATTAAGGACCAAAAAATCCAGACTTTTGAAAGGTTCAATAGAAAAGGAGCTGGACATGGATGCTGATTTTGTAGAAAAGTCAGAGTTGTGGCGCTTGCCACCACATGCAGAAAGCACTGCAGCCTCTTCAGAACCTGGCAGAAGTTTGCAGCAAATCCCAGGAAGGCCAAGGCCATTCCAATACCCAACCTTCCTCCCTTGGATTTTCTGTTTCCAGAGCATCCATATTCTGCAGCCCTCTGAGCACATTCTCAAAGGATTTATGAGTTATTAAAATGGAAGGTCAGTTGAGAGGTCAGAAGAGGACATAATTCAGTAACAGAATTAATCTAGAAAAGAAAAGGAAGGGGGGGTGTGTGCACACACAACAGCAGGCCCGGAATTGTCGTTGTCTGGCTTCTGAGGGAAGGAGGTCTTACTGGGACCTGGGGGCAGTCACTGGGCAGCGCCCCGCGGATCTGATTCCCCAGCACAGCCAGTGATCCTCACTGGGCTGACACAATGCGAGGCTGGCTTTCTCCTCATGGAAACCAAATGGCTACCTGGGCTGGCACTTTCAAGCAACAATTATTTTTTGTTATTTTCATGGTTTAAATGTATGTAAGTATGTTATGTGTAATTAATCTATAATGCCCTTAATGATAATGCAAGCCCTACCTAACACAGTGGCCTGAGGGGCTGCCTTGTATTTGAAATAAGCTCCTTCTTATGCATGGACTGTACGCATTTTGCTATGCACATTTTGTTTAAAGAAGGTGTGTAAGATGCACACCTTTCTAGATGAAACTAAGTATGCCACATTTACGCTGCTCATAACATAATGACAACCTCAAGACTATTGGGAGAAATATTTAAATTTTCACTTTATGAAGAAAGGAACCAAATTATTAGTTATGTTTTTTATAAAAAGTTACCAGCTTACATAATTAATCATGGGGCATTTTAAATTCTGCTTTTTACATAATACATCCTTTGAAAATACCAAAGAGGCAGCCTTTGTTTTTAGTGATGTGCAAGTGGAAGTAATGCTAACTGGCAGTATTTGATTGTAAGAAATCAATAAAATAGTTGTGTTTTAAAAACATACCTGCTTTGAAAACTTTGTTCTAATGAGAGGGAAAACAGAGAAGAAAGGACAGAATCACCAAAACTGAATCAAGAGGATATAAAGAGTAAATAACTCAATATCAGTCAACAAAATTGAAGATGTAATTAAAAAGCTATCAACAAAGAAAGTCCAGATCTGATATTTCCTGCTGCATTCTACAAGAAATTTAGAAAAGAGCTACTGGCATTTCTCCTCTAATGGCATCACTCCTCAAACTGTTTAATGAAACTTAAAGGGTAGCAGTACTCCCAAACTCATTCCTGGGAGCAAATATTACCCTGATACCAAAACCAAAGAAGGATCCACCCCCAACCCCCCCAAAGAACAAATGAACATGGATACAAGACCCTCAATAAGATACTGGTAAATAGAAAGCAGAAAATCATCAACAGGATTATACACTATGATGAAGTAGGATGCACCAAAAGGGATGCAAGGATGGTTCAACATATGCAAGTCAATAAATGTAATACACTGTATCAACAGAGCCAAAGACAAAAATCCCATGATCATCTCAATAGATGCACAAAAAGCACTGGACAAAATTCACCACCCATTCATGATAAAAACCCTACAGAAAATTGGAGTAGATGGTCTTTATCTTGATCTTATAAAAACCATCTATGAGAAACCAACTGTCATCATCATAGTAAATGCATTAATTTAGTATGATAAACTTAATACTTGTAAAAGTTTCACTCTAAAACAAGAAACAAGGTGTGGATGTCCACCATCATAATTACTATTCAATATAGTTCTGGAAATACTACCCAGAACATAAACAAGAGAAAAATAAAAGAAATAAAGATAGGAAAAGAAGAAGTAAAACTATGATTTGTGAATTACATGCTACTCTGCATAGAAGATCCCAAAAACTCCACCAAGGTTGATTGATGTTGGTTTAATAACCAAATTCAGTCACATAGTCAATATCACTACATGTTTGTAGGACATGATGAATATATTCATCATGGGGAGTTGATAAATGTACATAATGCATTTTAATTCTTTTCCTTCCTCTCCCTCATACCATCTCTTGGTAACCTTTCCATTTTCAAAAGATCTATCTCCCTTGTTTCTTATTCTCCATCTTTTATTCATATTTTGGGTTTCTCATATAAGAGAAGCCATGTGATATTAAAGTGGTCCAGAATAGCTAAGGAATATTGTTGCAAGAAGCATACTCAGTGACTGTAACACAGCATTTTTATACCCTGTTTCCTCTTCAATCTAATGGTACCCAGTCAAGATAATGGTTTTCATGGTCACTTAAATGAATTTTTTCTCCATCACCCTGCACCTTCCTCCTTCTTCACCCTTTCAGTGTGGCTGCTATTTATTTATAATGTGGTGTGGCTCATTTTTCAGTTTTTAGTGTTCTATCTAGGTTTACTCATATCTTACTTTCAATGATTTGTTTAGATTTTGAAGATATGTGAAAGGTACATGACATAACTAGAGTTTTAAGAGTCAGAGCACTGAAAAATACAATTCAGAGAAATTAAGTCTATTTTGTCTCATTCCAGCTACTCTTCTTGATCCTTCACGTCTCATCCCTTTCCCATCCATCTCTATAGTTAACCAATCTCTTTAATTTCTGTCTTTTTCTTCCGTATTCTTTTCATGTAATGAACAAATATGTATTTAAAATATTTACATGGCATGCTATAGTCTTATTTATGAACTTTGAGTATTCTTTTTTGTTTATTTATTTTAATTTTTAATTTTAAAGAGAATAAAACAAGAGAGAACAGAACAAATCAAATCAGAACAGAGCAATGCAAAAAACACAGCACTTCACAACCAGACAAGTGGACATCAACAGTAGCTACCATGATGTCTCTTTTCTTCAAAATAGTTGAGCATATCTTCACACACAATAATATCAAACATAACAATATAGTATAAAACCATTCAAAAGAATGAAAGCATTACAGGACTTCAAAAACAAATAATAGGAAATGAACAATGGCTACTATATCTCATTTTCTTCAAAAAATTTGTCTATACCATCACACATAATAAAATCAAATAAACCACAACAGGATAGAACCAATCAAAATAGAAGAAAAAAAGCATAGTAGGACTTCAAAACAAGATGATAGTAAATCAGCAATGGCTACCAGAATGTCTTGTTTTCTTCAAAATAGCTATTCATAGAGGAGCTAAAGGTGGTGGACTAATAAACAGCAGGATACGGAGCTTCTCTGAGAGAGACAGTTCAGATGCCAGAATAAAACATCTTGCAGAGATCCAGAAAGAGGGAGATGGATTCTCTCAACCCAGGAAGAAACTGAAGGGAAATGAGCTGCTCAAATACGAAGTCCCTGGGGGGAAGTCCAAAGATGGCGGACTGGTAGGTAGCAGGAGAGGGACCCTTTCTGAGAGAGACAGCTTAAATGCCAGAATAAAACACCCTGGAGAGACCCAAACAGAGAGAGATGGACTCTCACAACCCAGGAAGAAACTAAAGTGCAAAAAACCACTGGAATATGAGGTCCTGGGGCTACCATAAGAGAAGCTAAGATCAGCGAGCACAGTGCCCTCCTCGAGCCGCCTGAATCCAAGCAATCCATGCCAAAGCGACTGGCTTGAGCCACTGGAATGCGGAGCTGAACAGCCCTGCTTGCGGCTCCCCTGGACTGGCCCTGCACATGACCCACCCAGAGGCACCGTGAATTTGCACCACAGCTGTGCTGAAGTCAGAGGTTGGGGAACCCAGCAGTTTTCGGGGACCGGCATCAACACGCAGTGAGTGATGGGAATAAGACCCTCCCACAGGAAAGGGGAAACCGACTGGACTACATGTTGGATTTGGGCAGGAGAGCCCTAACTCCATAAGGAAGTGGCTTCAGTTGGTCGCTCCCCTCACTGAGCCGATTGGTGAAATCTGCTTGGATTAGGCTGCGCCCCTGGCCGGGACCCAGTGAGTTGCTACAAATTAATTCCCTGAGATCAGCACACACTGATGCTGTGAAGGCCTGCAAAGGTTGACTGACCCAGAGGGGAGGTGCCAGCGCACACTGCCCATGTGTGAATTCTAATCTCTGATAGCCTATTGAAGTGGGCAAAAGCTCCTAGCCTGCGCCCTCTAGAGGAGCCTTAACCAACAAGAAAAGGGTCTGGGAATTACACTGTACACTTGTATGGAAGGAACCAAAAACATGACAAAAGGGAGAAATAAGAAAAAACTCCAGCCCCCAACCCTGAGAACATTGATCCAGGAGAGGTAAATACAAAAGAGCTGGAGGGCAGCAAACATGCAACATCAAACACAGCGGTAGCAGACATAAAGAGATATCTTCAGGACCTTGTAAGTGGGACCAAAACTGAAATATTAATTCAAATTAAACAAGAAATAAGTAGATTAATAAAAGAAAGGCAGGGCACCTCTCAAGAAGACACAGACAGAAGAATGGAGGAACACAAAAGGAGAGAAAAATTTAATGATGATTACAGAAAAAAATCTAGAATTCATGAAGCAGATTCAAAGAGATTATCAGGAAACTAAAGACTCCATAGAAAGCTGGCAAAACTGCTTGAAAGAAACCAAAGATAGACTATCAAAAATTGAACACAGGCTTGCAATGTGGGGTCATGAAAGGGAAGATCTCTTAAAAATAACAAGGGAGCAGGCAGTAAGATTCAAAGACTGGAAGACAACAAGATGATCTATAACTTAAGAATAAAGTATGTGAATGAAGAAGCAGGAATCAAAACAGAGGAATTACAAGGCTATTCACAGAAATTATTAAGGAAAATTTCCCAAGCATAGAAAAAAGAAATGATATGCAGATGTATGAAGCATACAAAACTCCAGCCACCTACAACCCAAACAGAGCTACACCCAGACACATAATAATCAAGATCCCAGAAATTCAATATAAAAACAGAATATTAAAAGCCATCAGAGAAAAGAAACAGATCACCTATAAAGGAAAACCCATCAAAATCACGGCAGACTTCTTGACACAGACCATCAGGTCAAGAAAAGCTTGGAGTGAAGTAATTCAAGTGCTGAAGGAGAACAATCTCCAGCCCAGATTTATGTATCCCACAAAACGCTCTCTAGAAATTAATAGAGAAGCAAGATGCTTCCATGACAAAGAGGAACTAGGAGAATTTGTGACCACCAGTCCAACCCTACAAAAAATACTGAAGGAAATTCTAGGGAGAGAGAACAAGAATACGAGCATTTCAGGAACAGTGGCAGAGAGGCCTCAGTGAACGGAGCAGATGGTGGAGTGGAACAGAAAAATAGAAAACCAATGGCAGGAAAACAGAATAGCAGAAATAAGGCAGAGAAGATTGGCTGTAATCTCTAGTATAAATGGTTTTGAAATATTAACAGAGAGAAACACAGGCAGAGTAGATCAGGAGATAGGGTCCATTGAGCTGCTCTATATAGGGAGGCAGTGGGACCTAAAACAAGCAGTGCACCCTATGGGAGTGAAAGGGGAGGAATTGTCTAAAAAAGGGAGGCAGAGGATATTGCTAATGAGGTAACAAGATTTAAAATTTGCATTATTCTCACCACTCTGCTTGGATGGATTATGTGCTGTTCCAGTTTGTCTACTTACGCTAGACTTGAGGACATGGTCAGCTATCCCAAAAATAAGAGGACATATTATGGTAATCATCCCTAATTTTCCTATCAACCTAATCTGAAGCCCTTTATAACTTATACTGTCTTATTATGACTGATCTTATTTGAATCTGGGTTGTTAGATTGCTACTTTGTATTGACTCATTTTATTTAAATCTATTATGATTGATAGCATCAAGTCTAAGAGTATAGGCAAATACACTGAAGATGACAAGATTCACTAAGATACCCACTCTGGTTTGATTATTACTTGCTTTTGAAGTCTTATAATGTCTCCAATGCTTCGTTTTTATTAATGTTGTTATATACTGCTGAGACATCATAGTAACCATTGCAGATCACCTTGTATTGTGGTTTTATGTGACTTTTTTGCCTCATGCTTTTCTAGGAATTGTTTTGTTTTATCTTGCTTTGTTTTGTTTTTACCTCTAATACAGAAATGATAGATATACATGTAGAAACTCATGCATGCGTAGTGCTTATAAAAGTTTACGAGAACCAACTATATAACACATGTTGAAATGAACAAATACTTTGAAGAAAAAGAGACACTACAATACCCAGTGCTGATTCCATAATGTCATGATGTGAAATCCAGCAAAACTATCACTTTTTGTTCAAAGTGATTTTATTTATTTATTTATTTATTTGATAATTTTATTTAAAGAGGAAAAAACAAAACAAAATAAAACAGAATAAAGGGTAGCAACCATACAGTATTCCAAGGAAAAAAGGAAAAGTACAACAATAAAACATAAGAAATTATTACTTGACTAATTACATACTGACTTCTTGGAAATAGTTGTTTAAATTACAAAGTTAAAGCATGTAAAGTAGACATTCAAACAGTGAGACTGTTAACAGTTCTGCTCCACGATCTGACAAAAACAACAATATGGTCATCCATCTTACCCACTCAAATATACATGCAATTATATCAATAGGGTAAAATT